>CM062269.1:2543860-2763860 GCA_031216635.1 Dissostichus eleginoides | reverse complement strand
GTGTGTGTGTGTGTGTGTGCGTGCGTGTGTGTGTGTGCGTGTGTGTGTGTGTGTGTGTGTGTGCGTGCGTGTGTGTGTGTGTGCGTGTGTGTGTGTGTTGTGTGTGTGTGTGTGTGTGTGTGTGTGTGTGTGTGTGTGTGTGTGTGTGTGTGTGTGTGTGACAGGAAGGTGTGGTCTGCAGGTGGGTTGCAGATAAAGGCAGATCAGATCCTCCCTCTCTGTTTCAGCCTCAGACCATGACGACGCTAACTCCTCTGCTGGGGATCCTGCTCCTGAACGCCTCTCTGCTTCTGAACGCCTCTCTGCAGACCTCAGGTGAGTCTCCTGTTACCTGCTCTCTGCACAGCTGATTAATAACTAAACTCTGTGTGTGTGTGTGTGTGTGTGTGTGTGTGTTCATTCAGAGCTCTGTCTCTCGCTGCTTCTCTATGCATGAAGGAAGGAACAGTACTCTTTGAATTGAAAAGTGTGTAGCCTCTTCAAAACCTTAAACGCAAAGGAAGTTTATTTTTTAAAGCACATTTTAAAAAGAAGGCTCAACTCAAGGTGCTTTACAGAAAACTAAAGAAGCATTAGGACATTTAAAAACAGCAGAGAATACAAGATAAAACATGCTAAGACAGAGACAGACAGGTTTAAAATACAAGAATGAAAGGGAAGTGTGTGATATTTTAGGTATTTGATTATTAGAAGGCAGCAGCAAAACAGAAAAGGATTTAAAAGAAGCGAAAGCTGCTGGGGTTTGTTCCGTATATATGGAGAATAATAAACTGTGAATGTGGAGACTCTTAAAAGCCTTAAAGACAAGGCGACAGAAACATATTGAAAACATGTTTAATTACACTTATTGAGCATAATAATAACGGTTTATTTTAGACAACATGTGATTTAGAAATGCTCAAATGTGCTTTTCAAGTAGAACGCAGTTGACTGTAATACGTGTATATTCAGATTATAGTACTTCTTCCTCAACTACTGTACTTTAATTGACACGTACTTGTACTTAACTTCACATTTTATGCAACTTTATACTTCTACTCCACCACATTTTGGAGTCAAACATGATCTATTTACTCTACTACATGTATTGATGTAATACACATGATATGTCTAAATGATACCATGCAAGTATTATAATAAAGTGTCTTAAACTGACAATATTGAAATGACACAACGTCATTATTATACTGTAAAAAGAGACATTGTGCTTGATGAATACTTTGAATACTTGAAGCACATGTAGCTGACGTAGCCTGTCTACTGGTAATGACGTATTTACAGATCATAGTATATCTACCTCTGAAAGTACCAGGTTTTAAATCCTGTAATTTATAATATCGTTGTTCTGTCTTTACTTTGTAAACACAGTGTCTAATGACGCCTCATAAGCAAATAAAAATTCAACAGGAAATACCTTTATTGTGACACAGCGTGGTATCATAACAGAGCGTCCGGTCTACCTGCCGACAGGTGACCATGACTCAGGGAAGTTAGTTATTTCCTCTCCGGCTGGTTTGCTAACAGGGAAACACCGGGGTTAGTAAAAACGGTTCTTGTAAGCTGGAGGACGTCAACAAGCATATTAGGAAAGCACATCTCAACATTTCAAAAATCAGGAACAACGAAACTGAAGCACGTAGTCGTGATATTTTCACACGGTCTTATTAAGAAATAGACAGTTTGACGTCATCTGACAGTTACAGTGGAATATTACTCTAAACCAGTGGTTTCACAACCTGTGGGCCGCGGCCCCTTAGTGGGCGCGGCCCCTTAGTGGGCCGCGGCCCCTTAGTGGGCCACGGCCCCTTAGTTCGGTCCGCCAAATAATTTGCAAAACATTAGGATTTGTGTGGAAACATTAAGTAAATATTAAGATTTGTTTTCCTTTTCCTTTCTTGATCCTCCTTAGCAACAGTCATTACAGTCCTTGACAGCGGTCTGTACTACTGGATTTACAACGTGTCACATGTTCTGAATTGACCAATCAGAATCGAGTATTCAACTAAACCGTGTAATACAAATGTCTGTTTGTTACTGATAGCCAGCTCCTTTTCTAATGAAAATAAAAAGTAGAGAACTTTATTTAGCCTCCATATTGTTTATGGTTGAAAGTGGGCCCTGAGTTGAAAAAGGTTGGGAACAGCTGCTCTAAACTATATTATTGTAAAAAAAAAGGATTACATTACTTTTTGTGGTTTTCCCTCTCCTGTAGTGTGGTATATAGGTTTTAGTGCATGTAAATGGTTTGCAAAGGCTAAAATCCCTGTGTTCCCTCCACTCACTCCCCCCCTGCCTGAAATGTCTCCATTGGCTCCTTTGTTTACTTCCTGAACATAGTGACATCACTATGTAACACTTGCGTTTCTATCGGCTAGCCCTCCAACACATTGTACGTGATAGGCTAAGGGGCGGGACATCTCTAAGCTGGTTGACCAATCACAACAGAGCCGGCCAGCTAACCAATCAGAGCAGACTGGGCTCTGGTTTCAGACTGAGGGTAACAAGATGAATACATAAATAAATAGCATTATAGGCCCCCTTTAAATACTGTTCCTGAGGGAAAACACAAGTGAACTAATATATTTTTGTACGAAAATTAAACCAAGCATACAAAAGGAAGATATAAGACCTTAAAATGAAACCCCCGCCTGCTGTGGTATAAAGAGTGTGTTTAACTTGTTTAGTGAGATATTAAAGCTCACAAAGCCTTCAGTGTTCCTGCTGATAAAGTTATCAAAGAACTCCTTCACTGGTAACAGGTTCCCATCACAGAGAGCTGTGTTGATGTGTACACACTTTTCGTAATCATGAGCCATGGTTTGGTAAGCAGAGTCAACAGAATATCCCATAATTACCTTGAAGGTTGGTCACACAAGTGTAGGAGCTAAAGGCAGAAAAACACCAGGGCAGACAGCTTAAGAAGGGATGTTGTGTTTCTGTGTTGGACCCTGAAGGCAGCATCTCCCTGGTTCAATTGGATGTCTCCATTGGATGTTGGAGTATTGCAGAAAATAATCTCTTTGGCAAACTTGTTCTCTTGTTTACAAGATATCTCCACATATTAACACTACGCTCTGATTTTTGAAGTAAAAAGCTAACATTAGGCTACAAGGAACTACAGCACGGTCACATGACTTCAGGTCACCACGCTAAGCTAAAGGTGACTAATGTTGGGCGTGATGACGTTTAGTCATCTCATTTAGACACTTGTTAACAACCGCCTTTTTTAAATTCACCAGTGGGGTATTTACTGACATATTTTATGTCGTAGAATAAAGTGTTGAATTCTCTTCAGCTTGTGTTAACCACAGACCTTATTTCCTGATATCAATGAGGAGCTTTTTCCACCATTTTTGGTCAGTGTTCGGTATTTATGCTAAACTAACATACAAACATTCATGTAAGTTGCATATATCTTCTTATTCAAATGGGAAATGACGTCGTTAAAGACAGATGTGGTGTTAAAACTACTGATACCAAATACATCTTTATAACAGGTTGAATGGCACAAATGATTCACTTCCTGTGATTGGTCACACACCAGAAACAAGGCTGTGGTGAACGCATTTTTAAAAGAGCATAGGAACACATTTAAAGAGGCCCTTTTATTCTCATGTTCAGGTGTATATCAGTATGTAGTGTCTCTACTTTAAAGAGTGCTCTCCTGCTGATGTTCAGGTGTATATCAGTACGTAGTGTCTCTACTTTAAAGAGTCCTCTCCTGCTGATGTTCAGGTGTATATCAGTATGTAGTGTCTCTACTTTAAAGAGTCCTCTCCTGCTGATGTTCAGGTGTATATCAGTATGTAGTGTCTCTACTTTAAAGAGTGCTCTCCTGCTGATGTTCAGGTGTATATCAGTACGTAGTGTCTCTACTTTAAAGAGTGCTCTCCTGCTGATGTTCAGATGTATATCAGTATGTAGTGTCTCTACTTTAAAGAGTCCTCTCCTGCTGATGTTCAGGTGTATATCAGTATGTAATGTCTCTACTTTAAAGAGTCCTCTTCTGCTGATGTTCAGGTGTATATCAGTAAGTAGTGTCTCTACTTTAAAGAGTCCTCTCCTGCTGATGTTCAGGTGTATATCAGTATGTAGTGTCTCTACTTTAAAGAGTCCTCTCCTGCTGATGTTCAGGTGTATATCAGTATGTAGTGTATCTACTTTAAAGAGTCCTCTCCTGCTGATGTTCAGGTGTATATCAGTATGTAGTGTCACTACTTTAAAGAGTCCTCTCCTGCTGATGTTCAGGTGTATATCAGTATGTAGTGTCTCTACTTGAAAGAGTCCTCTCCTGGTGATGTTCAGGTGTATATCAGTATGTAGTGTCTCTACTTTAAAGAGTCCCATCCTGCTGATGTTAAGGTGTATATCAGTATGTAGTGTCTCTACTTTAAAGAGTCCTCTTCTGCTGATGTTCAGGTGTATATCAGTATGTAGCATATCTACTTTAAAGAGTCCTCTCCTGCTGATGTTCAGGTGTATATCAGTATTTAGTGTCTCTACTTTAAAGAGTCCTCCTGCTGATGTTCAGGTGTATATCAGTATGTAGTGTATCTACTTTAAAGAGTCCTCTCCTGCTGATGTTCAGGTGTATATCAGTATGTAGTGTCACTACTTTAAAGAGTCCTCTCCTGCTGATGTTCAGGTGTATATCAGTATGTAGTGTCTCTACTTGAAAGAGTCCTCTCCTGGTGATGTTCAGGTGTATATCAGTATGTAGTGTCTCTACTTTAAAGAGTCCCCTCCTGCTGATGTTAAGGTGTATATCAGTATGTAGTGTCTCTACTTTAAAGAGTCCTCTCCTGCTGATGTTCAGGTGTATATCAGTATGTAGTGTCTCTACTTAAAGAGTCCTCTCCTGCTGATGTTCAGGTGTATATCAGTATGTAGTGTCTCTACTTTAAAGAGTCCTCTCCTGCTGATGTTCAGGTGTATATCAGTATGTAGTGTCTCTACTTTAAAGAGTCCTCTCCTGCTGATGTTCAGGTGTATATCAGTATGTAGTGTCTCTGCTTTAAAGAGTCCTCTCCTGCTGATGTTCAGGTGTATATCAGTATGTAGTGTCTCTACTTTAAAGAGTCCTCTCCTGCTGATGTTCAGGTGTTGATCAGTATGTAGTGTCTCTACTTAAAGAGTCCTCTCCTGTGATGTTCAGGTGTATATCAGTATGTAGTGTCTCTACTTTAAAGAGTCCTCTCCTGCTGATGTTCAGGTGTATATCAGTATGTAGTGTCTCTACTTTAAAGAGTCCTCTCCTGCTGATGTTCAGGTGTATATCAGTATGTAGTGTCTCTACTTTAAAGAGTCCTCTCCTGCTGATGTTCAGGTGTATATCAGTATGTAGTGTCTCTACTTTAAAGAGTCCTCTCCTGCTGATGTTCAGGTGTATATCAGTATGTAGTGTCTCTACTTTAAAGAGTCCTCTCCTGCTGATGTTCAGGTGTATATCAGTATGTAGTGTCTCTACTGGGACATGTCTCCATGCTTTAATGTTCAAAAAGCTCTTTATTTTTCTCATACTGCCTGTGCTGCCTGACCTCTTTTCACCCTCTGTCTGAAACCAGAGCCCAGTCTGCTCTGATTGGTTAGCTGGCCGGCTCTGTTGTGATTGGTCAATTCAAAGTAATGTGTTGTATCTCCACAGACAGCCATGGTCGTGACTTCGAGGAGGTGAAGGACTATGAGGTGGTCCGACCTGTCCGACTTCACGCTGTCAGAAAAAGAGACACAGACGTACGTTCTTCCTTATTTCTTATTTTAGTGTCACAGAGACACGTTTGTGCTCTTCTTGAATGCACAAGCTACGTAAATGACATGTAAATAATAATAATACTTTATTTTTTGCAGCATCTCAGGCCGGAGAGTATAAAGTATGCAATGACGGTGGGAGGAAGAGACATTGAAATGCACCTAGAAAAAAATAAGTAAGTTATTATTTCACATGTTTCAAAAGACAAATACATCATGGTAATAAAGCCGACATTTCAGGTAATCATGGCCCTGAAGGTAAAAAAAACCATATTATTTTACAAACACTAAAACATTTCAACAATTCTGAAACAGGAAAATTATCTAAAAACTCAAACACATTTAAAAAAACACTCAAATATTTCACAAAACACACAAAAATATCACAAAAAAGCAAAAGAAGAAACAGGATTGCGCAAACTCATTTTGGACACCAATCTTTTTTTTTTTTATATGCTTTTGTGTTATGACCTTTAAGGCCACCGTACTGTATAATATATGGGGAGGTGTGTGGCACAGTGGATAGAGCCTTGGTGTTGGGATCAGGGGAGCACAGGTTCAAACCCCACTGCAGTCAGCATGTCGTTGTGTCCCTGAGACACTTCACCCCAAAGTGCTCCTGTGGGGATTGCCCACAGTATTGAGTAAGTCGCTTTGGATAAAAGCGTCTAACAAGTGACATGTGATGTAATGTAATGTAATGAAATCCTCAGCTAACCACCTTAGTAAATGTTGTTACTGGATGTACGCTAGTTGACCATGAGCTGTCAGAATAAAGTATTAAAAAAGCTGCTTCACTTCATCTTAAAGCCTGAGAAAATCGTGATAAGTCTAAAGGAAGTCTGTCTGAAGGAGTTCCTGATTTTACTTCTCCTCTTATTGTTCACCCGATTTGTGTTTTTGCTGTCTTTGGCTTCCTGTTTGACAAACTGAAGGCAAGGTTATTACTTTAGATTTAATCAAATGTCAACATTCTCAGAAAGACACTTACTGTAATACCCATGTGCAAAATATGTTATGTTGTATTTTCAGAGGTGGAGAAAGTACACAGTTCTTTAATTATATAATAAGATACTTATTTTAGTGCTAATTCCACACTGTGAATACAAGATTTAGTCTGCAACTGAGAATGTTTCTTACATAAACGTATGAACTGTAAGTTACAATCATAAGTATAAATACATTACATTACATGTACATGTCACTTGTTAGACGCTTTTATCCAAACGACTAACATACATTCAATACTGTGGGCAAAGGAGCAATTTGGGGTGAAGTGTCTTGCCCAGGGACACAAGGACATGCTGACTGCAGTGGGGTTTGAACCTGTGCTCCCCTGATTCAAAGTTCAGCGCACTATCCCACTGAGCCACAGCCTCCCTCAAATAGTAGGCAATGTATAAATATGTCCTCTGTGACTGTTATACTGGTAGATATTATATCCTTAGATTATCATTATTTTCTCTTATAATTGATTGATTGTTTTGTAAAAATAGTGAAAAATGCCATTCAAATTATACCCAGAGCCTAAAAAGGACAATTTCACGACGATGAATTATCAAAACAACAGTCTAAACCTCAAAGGAAATACATAAATCTCTATATTTCTGAAGTTGGAACCATGTTATCTATTTAAATTAAAAAATAACTTGGAGAAATGTCAAAGAAATTGCCTTTAAAGTGACATTTGGACATGTTTGCATTGCAAAAATCAACATTTCAAAGTAACTAATCATGATAATAACCTGCTCCAAAATATTGTGGAGAATAAGTAGAAAGTGACATGAAAGGAAAAAACTCAAGTAAAGTACCTCAAAATGGTACTATACTTTCCACTGCTTAGTTTCAAATATAACATTTCTTTTGATTTCACGGATCCTAACACTAGATAAATCAATAGCTTGACCACAGTTTAATTTTTATCTCGTTTCCTCCTCAGTGAATTATTTCCCAATGACTACACGGAGACTATTTACCAAGATGACGGGTCTCGAGTCACCACAACTCCCACTGACATCGTAAGTGTTTGCATATGTCAGCGAGTTTAAGTTCCCCGTACATAAGAAGAGGAACAATAAATGTCTTATTCTAAAACCAGTCATCATGATGTCAATGTCTTCTCATCAGGATCACTGCTACTACCACGGGAGCATTTTGGACGACAGCCAATCCTCTGTCAGCATCAGCACATGTGATGGACTCAAGTGAGCTTTCAGACATTTCGTATATGGAGTGGTGCAGGAATGAGTCCTAAAACCCGGACATGAGTTAGCATTTTATCACTTCCTGGAAGTCAGTGGTTTTCTGACTGTGAAGAGATTTTAACGTTTTGTTCTACGACATAAAATACGTCAGTAAATACCCCACTGGTGGATTTAAAAACAGCGGTTGCTAACAAGTGTCTAAATGAGACGACTAAATGTCATCAAGCCCAACATTAGCCACCTTTAGCTTAGCGGTGTTGACGTGAAGTCATGTGACCGTGCTGTAGTTCCTTTATAGCCCAACATTAGCCACCTTTAGCTTAGCGGTGGTGACGTGAAGTCATGTGACCGTGCTGAAGTTCCTTTATAGCCCAACATTAGCCACCTTTAGCTTAGCGGTGGTGACGTGAAGTCATGTGACCGTGCTGTAGTTCCTTTATAGCCCAACATTAGCCTCCTTTGGCTTAGCGGTGGTGACGTGAAGTCATGTGACCGTGCTGAAGTTCCTTTATAGCCCAACATTAGCCTCCTTTGGCTTAGCGGTGGTGACGTGAAGTCATGTGACCGTGCTGTAGTTCCTTTATAGCCCAACATTAGCCTCCTTTAGCTTAGCGGTGGTGACGTGAAGTCATGTGACCGTGCTGTAGTTCCTTTATAGCCCAACATTAGCCTCCTTTGGCTTAGCGGTGGTGACGTGAAGTCATGTGACCGTGCTGTAGTTCCTTTATAGCCCAACATTAGCCTCCTTTGGCTTAGCGGTGGTGACGTGAAGTCATGTGACCATGCTGTAGTTCCTTTATAGCCCAACATTAGCTTTTTTCTTCAGAAATCATAAAGTGGTGTTAGTATGTGGAGATGATCCTGCTGAACTAAATGTGTAAGAATCATAAACGTTTGTTTGAACCAGAGATTATTTTCTATATTCTTTATTTCAGGCTAACAACCAAAATCACTACCCTCCAGACCAGGGGAGAGGAAGTGCTAAAACGTTGACTCATTCCCAGGTTTTAGGACTCATTCCTGCAACACTGTACAACCCAGTCTCAAGGCATTTCGTTATAGTCACGAAATTAATTTAATCTATTGATTCGTGTTCACCAACACGATTTTCGCATTTCTTTCGTGTCACACAGAACGATTTTAAAAGCAATGTATTTCTATTGGTAGTATGTTTCGTGCCTGCACCACGTCTTTTTGTCCGGTCGGGTCTTGGAAGACCGGAAGCTGTGTGGTTCATAAAAACATTTTCTTACTCAATATCTTACCCTAAGCCTAACCCTATCCCTTTTATTTTAAATTGTATAATGTCGGAGTTTTTTTGCCGTCCGCGAAGAAAATAAATGGCTCAGAGCCTCAGAATACTGACATCTGTATTTTTTTAAATCTTTTTTTTCTTCTAATTTGTTATTATTTGGTGCAGGCACGAATAGTACTACCAATAGAAATACATTGCTTCTAAAATCTTTCCGTGTCAAAATACTGAAATCTGTATTTTTTTAATCTCTTTTTCCTTCTAATTTGTTATTATTTACATTGCTTAATCGTTCTGTGTGACACGAAAGAAATGGGGGAATCGTGTTGGTGAAGACGAATCTAATTTCGTGACTATAACACGGAATGCCGTGAGACTGTGTTGCACTGTAGGGCTCCTTTAAGTCTTTATCTTCAATGCATGGTAGCTTTCCTGAAATCGAATAAGAAACAGGTTTCCTGGTGTTTCAGGGGTTACTTCCGGACGTCTGAACAGAGGTATCTGATCGAGCCGCTGTCCGGTGGCGATGAAGGGGATCACGCCGTGACGACGTTTGACGACAGGAAGTCCCCCCCCGCAGTGTGTGGGGTCACCAACACCAGCTGGAGCGAGGACTTTGAACCGCCAACCAGCCGCAGCCGCTCCAGATCTGCGGTAACAATCAATCAATCTGAAGGAAACATACTACATCTAGACTTTCATATCATGAGCAGACTGGAAACATATGACAGTTTTACAACTTATTATCATTACAATAAAACCAAATATTTGTAGATCTTTTTGTTCTTAGGCCAAAATAACAACCTATAGCATTTTACACAAACATAGTAGAGCCACTAAATACTGATATACACCTGAACATCAGCAGGAAAGGACTCTTTAAAGTAGAGACACTACATACTGATATACACCTGAACATCAGCAGGAGAGGACTCTTTAAAGTAGAGACTACATACTGATATACACCTGAACATCAGCAGGAAAGGACTCTTAAAGTAGAGACACTACATACTGATATAAACCTGAACATCAGCAGGAGAGGACTCTTTAAAGTAGAGACACGACATACTGATATACACCTGAACATCAGCAGGAGAGGACTCTTTAAAGTAGAGACACGACATACTGATATACACCTGAACATCAACAGGAGGGGACTCTTTAAAGTAGAGACACTACATACTGATATACACCTGAACATCAGCAGGAGAGGACTCTTTAAAGTAGAGACACTATACTGATATACACCTGAACATCAGCAGGAGGGACTCTTTAAAGTAGAGACACTACATACTGATATACACCTGAACATCAGCAGGAGAGGACTTTAAAGTAGAGACACTACATACTGATATACACCTGAACATCAGCAGGAGAGGACTCTTTAAAGTAGAGACACTACATACTGATATACACCTGAACATCAGCAGGAGAGGACTCTTTAAAGTAGAGACACTACATACTGATATAACCTGAACATCAGCAGGAGAGGACTCTTTAAAGTAGAGACACGACATACTGATATACACTGAACATCAGCAGGAGAGGACTCTTTAAAGTAGAGACACTACATACTGATATACACCTGAACATCAACAGGAGGGGACTCTTTAAATTAGAGACACTACATACTGATATACACCTGAACATCAGCAGGAGAGGACTCTTTAAAGTAGAGACACTACATACTGATATACACCTGAACATCACAGGAGGAGGACTCTTTAAGTAGAGACACTACATACTGATATACACCTGAACATCAACAGGAGGGACTCTTTAAAGTAGAGACACTACATACTGATATACACCTGAACATCAGCAGGAGAGGACTCTTTAAAGTAGAGACACGACATACTGATATACACCTGAACATCAGCAGGAGGGACTCTTTAAAGTAGAGACACGACATACTGATATACACCTGAACATCAGAGGGGACTCTTTAAAGTAGATACACTACATACTGATATACACCTGAACATCAGCAGGAGAGGACTCTTAAAGTAGAGACACGACATACTGATATACACCTGAACATCAACAGGAGGGGACTCTTTAAAGTAGATACACTACATACTGATATACACCTGAACATCAGCAGGAGAGGACTCTTTAAAGTAGAGACACTACATACTGATATACACCTGCACATCAGCAGGAGAGGACTCTTTAAAGTAGAGACACTACATACTGATATACACCTGAACATCAGCAGGAGAGGACTCTTTAAAGTAGAGACACTACATACTGATATACACCTGAACATCAGCAGGAGAGGACTCTTTAAAGTAGAGACACTACATACTGATATAGACCTGAACATCAACAGGAGGGGACTCTTTAAAGTAGAGACACTACATACTGATATACACCTGAACATCAGCAGGAGAGGACTCTTTAAAGTAGAGACACTACATACTGATATACACCTGAACATCAGCAGGAGAGGACTCTTTAAAGTAGAGACACTACATACTGATATACACCTGAACAACAGCAGGAGAGGACTCTTTAAAGTAGAGACACTACATACTGATATACACCTGAACATCAGCAGGAGAGGACTCTTTAAAGTAGAGACACTACATACTTATACTATAGGCCCCTTTAAGATATTTTGACAAATGTGCTCCAAATTTAATAAATTGGATATGACCATTTCAATATTTCTTTATCGTCTTTTTTCTTTTGTCTTTCAGGGTTTATCTATCCTCCATCAGCAGAAATACCTCGAGCTCGTCATCGTTGTAGATAATCGCGCGGTAAGTAATACACATGGAATTTTACCGTGGAAAAACAGAAAAACAGGAAGTACTAGCAACACTTTTTTGTGAATGACTAAACTTGTATTTGTAATGATGGCAGCAGACACATCATGCTAACACTTTGGGACTATTTTGGTCTGATAAGCGTCACTTATATGGTTATTTTGGTCGATGGGACTTTTATATTTCTGAAAAACAGGAAGTGATTATTCTTTCTAACATGACGACATTATTTTTCAGTTCCAGAAGAGAAACCGGGATCTGCAGAAGATTAGGGAGAGGACTTTTGAAATCGTCAACTTTGTTAACTTGGTGAGTCAACGCTTTCTGCTATTGCTGGGAAAATGCATGAAATGACACATAAACAGATTTATTTTTATTCCAGGGGACAAAACCATTAAAAAAAATAACTTAAAATTAAAATATGTGTAAATAGAAAATAATACAAATGGGGCGAAGCCTGCAAGCTAGTTCAGGCAGTCAACTTGAGCACCAATGATATTAACACGTGACGCACCTCGTCCCTCTAACAACCAACCAAACACATTCTCCTACATGCCGCTCTATTTAAGCTGCCAGGTCTTCCTGCCTTGCCTCGCTATGCTGCTGCTGCCACTGCTGTGTTCACTTGCTATTGCTGCGTTCATGTTCCTGCTGCTGCGTTCATGTTCCTGCTGCTGCGTTCATGTTCCTGCTGCTGCGTTCATGTTGCTGCTGCTGTGTTTCATGTTGCTGCTGCTGTGTTTCATGTTGCTGCTGCTCGCCTGCCCCACCACCACCCCAGCTCCACCCCAGCTCCACCCCAGCTTCCACCTGTAGGCTCGGAGGGTAGTTATCTAATCATCACTCAATGTTCTTTGTAAATCTGTGGAGTGATGAGGCCCGAGCCTAGACGCCAAACTCAAACTATATGCTGCTTCTAATAAACATATTAAGAAACACGTCTGACTGACATATTCTGCACAAAGAAAATGCAATACATTTAAAATACTTATAACAAATCGAGTTATAGTAAATATGCAAATTTAGCACATAGTTAATAAGATGATGCTTCATTTGCATAATTAAACGTAACGTTTAAGTTGTAATACAAAAAAGTATTGTCTTAAAGTCAGTGAGGAAGAGGGGAAGTTTCATGGTGATATCTGTTAGTTAAATGTTTTACCCTATTCACCTGTAGTGCTTGTTTTCAGGCGTACAAGCCCCTGAGGACCTTCGTTGCTCTGGTGGGTCTGGAGATCTGGTCCATCAAAGACCTGATCTCTGTGACCCCCCCGGCCGGAGCCAACCTGAACGCCTTCATGGGCTGGAGGAACTCTGACCTGGCCAAAAGGAAAAAGCACGACAATGCACATCTCATCAGGTCAGACCGGGTCGCAGATTTAAAGTCATTTGTACTGTCAATCTTTCAGTTTGTGTGTACAGAGAGATCGAAATACCGTTTCCCACAATCCCAAATACAAAAACAAATATATATAAAGATCTGTATGCAAATATGTTTATACCTATACACAATCAAAGACACATTTATACAAACACTCGATAATAACCGTAATAACCCGAGACCTCTTTGACTTGAGAGTTTTATCAAAAAATGCATACTTTACTTCCAAGCCCAAAGAAAAAAAAGTACATATATACATTACCAATTAGTATTAGAATTAATCCAATATTTATAAAAAAATATGCAATAAAGATAAATACTTAAATAAATAGAACAATAATAAGTAAATACTTTATGAACAAATACCATTAATAACAGACATATCCATTTGTACAACTACATTATCAGCTATTGCCTGCAGACACAGACATTTCCATTAGCTGAACATGTACTTAAATAGCAAATGTTAGCATGCTAGCATGTTGGTAAGATGGTGAACACGGCCCGATAAACATTAGCATGTTAGCATTGTAGCATATTGCTCAGATCAAGCACAAAATTATGACTGAAGACTTTTTATTCAATGAGTAACAGAAACTAAAGCAGCCAAGAAGTCATCTAAATTAGCTGAACATGTACTTGTGCTTAGCGCTGTACGGTATAGCAAATTTCAGCGTTGTTATTGTTAGCATTTAGCACAGATCAAGCACAGAGTCATTAGCATGGCTTTAGACTTGTTATTCTATGAGTAACAACAGCTAAAGCAATCAACAAGTACAACAACAGATAGATGTGTGCCCCTTTTATTGAGAATGCTTAATAAGATGGTACAACTATATTATTACCAAATAGTGCTGTATTAGAACATTTTAGCATGCTAGCATGTTGGTAAGATTGGGAACAAAGCCTGCTAAACATTTGCATGTTAGCATTGTTATTGTTAGCATTTGGCGTAGCTCAAGCACAGAGTCACTAGCATGGCCTAAGAAATTACATAGTCATTTTCGCAGTGCTCAAAGAAGCTACAAGCAAACAGAAAAGAACAACCAAAATAAAAGACCTATGAGTAATAGAAACTAAAGCCACTAAGAAGTACAACAACTTGGTTTGTGTCCCTTTTATATTTCAGAACAAAATCAAATAACCATTCATTAAAATGTCATAATATACCAAGCAGCTTACACAATACCTCCTGCTTTAGGGGCACTTGCTATTGGTCTCTTGGCAAAGAGTTGGCATTGGGTGCGGCTTCATTGAGGCAATAAATGAAGCGTTATCTACCTCAGGTTTCTCAACTGCCTTCCAGACACGTTTTCTTTCACAAGTTCAACCACATTGGTGCATCGATCCTCTTCTCATTGTAAGTTTGTAACCTGCATGTATTTGCACATTGATTTTCATTATTCGCTTTATCAGCAAAAAGGTTGTTGCAGCGAAATGCAGTGGACACACACACACACACACACACACATACACACACACACACACACACACACACACACACACACACACACACACACACACACACAAACCCTTTCCTACAATAACATCTCTGAAACAATAGCCCTTAACACTGGATTCATGAGAAGGAGGCCAGTGAGATAACCTTGCTAAGCTGAACAAACATGTACATGCAGGTTACTAATAGCTGCCAAAGTTGATTAAAAAAAACTCTGTTAAAGAAGAGAAGAATCTTCTCTCTCCAAAAACCAAAACATTTTGCAACAGAGGCTTTAAAATATTACTTAAATACTCAGTTATAATGTCTCATTAAACCACTATAATGCCAGTTTAAATCCTGAACTCTGTCAAGTGGCAGTAATTACATGTTCACAGTCCATATTTAATGCAATATGCATTATTTTATTCTACTGTACAGTATCTAAGTTTACATTCCTTTTTATCTTATTCAAATTAACATGTATTTAGTTTACTTATTCCTGCTTGGTCCTCCATTTAACTTGCACCATTGTGTCAATTGCAGTACATTATTTCATTATTTCTGAAGTATCGTATTACGCATTGTTGGAAGACTTTGGGACTTTCCAACTCTTCCTGTTTAACAGCGAAAGGCACTTTTCGCCTCCCCCCAAAGCAAGTGCGTTCAATGATACTGACATTTTAAATAACTTTAGATCCCCAAGGTCTCAAGATGGCACTGACCAATTTTGAGGTTGATTCGATGAAAACTCAAGGAGGAGTTTGTTCAAATACGACACCAGAAAGTGCAAAAAATAACCCCAAACTGCACATGTAAATAAAAATGGCCAACTTCCTGTTGGGTTTACGATATGACGCTAGGAGGCTTTTTTGTGCGTCTCACCATGGTGCATATAGCTACCAAATTTCAGACTTGTAGGTCAGACCTGAGCAAGGGGCTGAATTTAAGAAGCTTTATATGAGGCGCTATAGAGCTGAAAAATATGGCATTTCGGAGCATGTTTAGGCCCTAAAAATTGCAAAGAATTGCTTCAACGGAAGAAATATTGTAGTAACTGTAGGCGTTACAATTAAGTCCAATAATTCCCCAAATGAGAGGCACAGAACTGCTGGTGTCGGCCATGCTTCCTGTAAAAAATACATTTTCCATTTCTATGAATAGCTGATATTTAATATATAAATAGAGAACTTACTGGATGGATGTGCATGATTCTCTAAACAGCGTACTAATGATTTTTGTCCTAATTCATTTATAAGTGTTTCTTATTTTGAAATGTCTTGTGTTGCAGTGGCATTGACTTTGAAGGATCCACGGTGGGACTGGCTTACATCGGGACTCTTTGCTCAGGTCACTCTGTTGGAGTCGTTCAGGTAAGACGTACATGACTTCACGTCACCACCGCTAAGCTAAAGGTGGCTAATGTTGGGCTATAAAGGAACTACAGCACGGCACATGACTTCACGTCACCACCGCTAAGCTAAAGGTGGCTAATGTTGGCTATAAAGGAACTACAACACGGTCACATGACTTCACGTCACCACCGCTAAGCTAAAGGCGGCTAATGTTGGGCTATAAAGGAACTGCAGCACGGTCACATGACTTCATGTCACCACCGCTAAGCTAAAGGTGGCTAACGTGGGGCTATAAAGGAACTACAGCACGATCACATGACTTCAGATCACCACCGCTAAGCTAAAGGCGGCTAATGTTGCGCTATAGAGGAATCATGACTTCACATCACCACCGCTAAGCTAAAGGTGGCTAATGTCCAACGTTAGGTAATCTCTAGACACTTTCAAGTGAAATATCTTGACACACAATATGATAGTTTGCCATGTAATTTTGTTTATACATTCATGGTCCCCTCAGGATACATTTTATTAACCAGCAGGTACATTTTACATTGTTATCCAATACATCATGACCAAACACCTGCAGAAAGAGACATATCCATTAGCCGAATATGTTCTTGTGTTTAGCGCTTTATAGCAAATGTGAGCATGCTAGCATCATAGTAAGATTGTGAACAATTATACACATTAGCATGTTAGCGTTGTTATTGTTAGCATTTAGCTTAGCTCAAACACTAGCATGGCTGTAGAATTTCTGTTGTATGAGTAACAGAAACTGAAGCAGACTTTAACATCAAAACTAAATCAGACGCTTCTAATCCATTCTTTGAAATGTCATTAAAGGTGGGGTAGGTAAGTTTGAGAAACCGGCTCGAGATACACTTTTTGTTATATTCCATGGAATGCTCTTAACATCCCGATAGCAATGAATATCTGAAGTGCTTTGACAATAAATCCATAAAAAAAATGTCATCTGTGGAAGCTGTAGTACTGTAAAAAGCACGACCAATCATCTGAGCCGGCCCGGCTAAAATAACTGGATGGCCTACCTGCCTGTCAGCCTTCCATCTGTGCACAAACTCATCTCGTGCCCTCATTGGTCATGTGCGCGTTCGTGTGTGTTGGAGGAGGGGCTCTGTAAGGAAGTGGCAGATTTTTTCCGGTTGTGTATTTTCAAATTCTGGCGCACTCGAGCCGGTTTCTCAAACTTACCTACCCCACCTTTAATAAGCCAACCAATTATCTATCATCATCAAACCAAAACTCCAGCCCTCTATCGTTGCAAAGAGGAAGTCTGATGTCTGACATTTCTTCGACTGTGGTGCAGCCGACGTCTAGACTCTGTACTGGGAACGCTGCTGTGGTCAGAAATTAGGAAGGAAAGGAATATTGAGTAAGCAGATATTTCTATCACGAGTCAGCCTGCGTGCATTCATGCTTTAATCCAATGCTTCCTTCAACCTGTTTCCTGGTTGGAATTTAATCAACCACTGTAACTATGCTGTTAATAATTATAATATACACATTTGTATATATTTATTTGGTACCACTTTACAATAAGTCTACCCTTATAAAGGATTCATAAAGGGTTTATGATTAGGTTATGAATTAGGTTGTAAACACTTTATTAATCATTAAGAACCATTTATAAACCAGTTCAACACAGGCTCACTATTTGGCAAGATGACTAAGCCTTATATTGGCTACTTAGCGAGAATCAACTCGGTGAGCAACAGATACCAAGGATGCTGGCTGATGAAGGAGACAAAGTAAGCTAAGTAGCCAATATAAGACTTAGCAGTACAGATAATTGTGGGCTCACTATTTGGCAAGCAACCGGTCACAGTCGCCCTGTTTATCTCATGTCTTATAAAAGCTTATTAATGATTTATAAAGTGTTCACAACCTAATTAATAAATGAATTACAAACTATTCGTAAACCCTTTATAAGGATAGTGTTATTGTAAAGTGGTACCCAAAACTCAATTTCCCCCCCAAGGATACATATAGTGTTTCGATTGTTAACAAGATATTAATATATTAGAGAAAATACACAAAGCACATCTTTGGTGAGATGGGAATAACAGCACTGAATGGTAATGCTATACCTGATACGTTTGGGTTAAAGTCAAAATATAAATGCTGAGTAACTAAATATATAATTACGTCTGCTCTCAGGATCACACGGAAAGGGCCATCGCAGTCGGGGCGACGCTGGCTCATGAGATGGGTCACAACCTGGGGATGAACCACGACGACTCCAGTGCCTGCCCCTGCACTGGAGACAGCTGCATCATGGCTCCAGCACTCAGGTAACAAAAATCTCTCTTAAAGTGGTGCCGGAATGAGTCCTAAAACCCTGAAATGAGTCAGCATTTTAGCACTTGCTGTCTGTTTTTGATAATGTGTTTTTAGTTGTTATCCTGAAATAAGCTGAAGACATTTAACGTTTTTTCTACGACATCAAATACATCAGTAAATACCCCACTGGAGGATTTAAAAACGGAGGCTGCTAACAAGAGTCTAAATGAGACGATTAAACGTCATCACGCCCAACATTAGCCGCCTTTAGCTTAGCGGTGGTGACGTGAAGTCATGTGACCGTGCTGAGTTCCTTTATAGCCCAACATTAGCCTCCTTTAGCTTAGCGGTGGTGAAGTGAAGTCATGTGACCGTGCTGTAGTTCCTTTATAGCCCAACATTAGCCTCCTTTAGCTTAGCGGTGGTGACGTGAAGTCATGTGACCGTGCTGTAGTTCCTTTATAGCCCAACATTAGCCACCTTTAGCTTAGCGGTGGTGATGTGAAGTCATGTGACCGTGCTGTAGTTCCTTTATAGCCCAACATTAGCCACCTTTAGCTTAGCGGTGGTGACGTGAAGTCATGTGACCGTGCTGTAGTTCCTTTATAGCCCAACATTAGCCTCCTTTAGCTTAGCGGTGGTGACGTGAAGTCATGTGACCGTGCTGAAGTTCCTTTATAGCCCAACATTAGCCTCCTTTAGCTTAGCGGTGGTGAAGTGAAGTCATGTGACCGTGCTGTAGTTCCTTTATAGCCCAACATTAGCCTCCTTTAGCTTAGCGGTGGTGACGTGAAGTCATGTGACCGTGCTGAGTTCCTTTATAGCCCAACATTAGCCTCCTTTAGCTTAGCGGTGGTGAAGTGAAGTCATGTGACCGTGCTGTAGTTCCTTTATAGCCCAACATTAGCCTCCTTTAGCTTAGCGGGGTGACGTGAAGTCATGTGACCGTGCTGTAGTTCCTTTATAGCCCAACATTAGCCACCTTTAGCTTAGCGGTGGTGACGTGAAGTCATGTGACCGTGCTGTAGTTTCCTTTATAGCCCAACATTAGCCTCCTTTAGCTTAGCGGTGGTGACGTGAAGTCATGTGACCGTGCTGTAGTTCCTTTATAGCCCAACATTAGCCTCCTTTAGCTTAGCGGTGGTGACGTGAAGTCATGTGACCGTGCTGAAGTTCCTTTATAGCCCAACATTAGCCACCTTTAGCTTAGCGGTGGTGACGTGAAGTCATGTGACCGTGCTGTAGTGCCTTTATAGCCCAACATTAGCCTCCTTTAGCTTAGCGATGGTGACGTGAAGTCATGTGACCGTGCCGAAGTTCCTTTATAGCCCAACATTAGCCTCCTTTAGCTTAGCGGTGGTGAAGTGAAGTCATGTGACCGTGCTGTAGTTCCTTTATAGCCCAACATTAGCCTCCTTTAGCTTAGCGGTGGTGACGTGAAGTCATGTGACCGTGCTGTAGTTCCTTTATAGCCCAACATTAGCCACCTTTAGCTTAGCGGTGGTGACGTGAAGTCATGTGACCGTGCTGTAGTTCCTTTATAGCCCAACATTAGCCTCCTTTAGCTTAGCGGTGGTGACGTGAAGTCATGTGACCGTGCTGTAGTTCCTTTATAGCCCAACATTAGCCTCCTTTAGCTTAGCGGTGGTGACGTGAAGTCATGTGACCGTGCTGAAGTTCCTTTATAGCCCAACATTAGCCACCTTTAGCTTAGCGGTCGTGACGTGAAGTCATGTGACCGTGCTGAAGTTCCTTTATAGCCCAACATTAGCCTCCTTTAGCTTAGCGATGGTAACGTGAAGTCATGTGACCGTGCTGTAGTTCCTTTATAGCCCAACATTAGCCGCCTTTAGTGATGGTTAAAGGGATTTTGATTTAAGTTTTGCTTTAACATGTGTTCCTTGTTCCCTCAGCTACAATGTGCCTCGCACTTTCAGCAGCTGCAGCACCAACTTCTATGAGAAATATCTGACGGGCCGAAGCCCCGGCTGCCTGCTGGACAAACCGGACTACAAATCCCTGGTAACCCCGGGCGTCTGTGGGAACGGCTTCATGGAGGCGGGGGAGCAATGTGACTGCGGCACTGTGGAGGTACGGGAATATAAATCTGTTTTGGCCTTAATATGGCCTTTCTGCTTTTGTTTGGCTTTATCTAACTATATCAACAATGATCCAGTTCATAAGATTCAAAGATTCAAGATTCAAAGGTTTTAATGCTCATAAGCTACAATTCTTCTGACCTGAGATCCTCCAACAATGCAACATATATAATAAAAAATAGTGCAAGAAGTCTATATACATGTAAATAGAATATGATATGTACAAGGACAGAATATGAAATTAAATAATGTACATTAAGACTAAATTAAATACTGACAAAAACAAAGTTAGATGAAGCGTAAGTTATCTGCTCACATAGATCCGAATAAATAGAAATGTTAAAAAACAATAACAAACTTTGACTTTAGGGGATCTTGCAGTAACAAAACTCCAGTTCAATTATTTGTAATACCTTGCAAAATGAGGTTAATATGTCCATTTATCTCTCCTATTTAAGAGCGACGGTGTTGCACAAAATCTTACTAAATATTGGGTCTATTACTGTAAGTAGGATGTTGTGCAACACCATCGCTGTTAAATAGGAGAGATAAATGGACATATTTGAGTTCTGCTAGTGCAGGTTCCCCTTTAGTCAATACTGTTGTTATTGCTTTGTTTGTGTAACCTTTGCTCTGAAGTGTTTTTGTGATATCTATTTCGGAGCAAAACATGATTCAGCATGCAAACTGCAAAAATGTGATCTGGAGAAATGAGACTAGGAGAGTAGGACGTAGGATTTCATTTGAATTAAAAAAAGTAGTGAGGGTTTAAGACAGTGGTGTAGTAACTAAGTGCATTTACTCAAGTACTGTACTTAAGTACAATGTTGGGGTACGTGTACTTTACTTGAGTATTTCCATTTTATGCCACTTTGTACTTTTCCTCCACTACAGTTCAGAGGTACATGGTGTACTTTTACTCCACTACATGTATTTAATACCTTTAGTTACTTCACAGATCTGGATGAATGATGTGAAATATAACCAAGTGTTAAATCAGACTTTAGTTCCACCTGGAGTAAATTCACAAGCTACCCTGCAGTATACAAAGTCATTCAAACTAGCTGCACCTTTACCAGCTTTGAGAACACTTCCATGATCAATCATTATAAAACATATCATATATATTATTCTGAAATGGACCAATCTGCACAATGACTACTTTTACTGTCGCTACTTTAACTATATTTAGATGAGAATACTTTTCTACTTTTACTTGAGGAACATTTTGAATGCAGGACTTTTACTGTAACAGAGTATTCCTACTCTCTGGTACTTCTACTTTTACTCAAGTACAAGATCTGAGTACTTCTACTTTTACTCAAGTACAAGATCTGAGTACTTCTACTTTTACTCAAGAACAAGATCTGAGTACTTCTACTTTTACTCAAGTACACGATCTGAGTACTTCTACTTTTACTCAAGTACAAGATCTGAGTACTTCTACTTTTACTCAAGTACAAGATCTGAGCACTTCTACTTTAACTAAAGAACAAGATCTGAATACTTGATGCTCTGATCTGAGGCGTGTTGATACCTGTCGATGTTTTTCAAACCACACCAACATTTCTCCTCCGTCTGAACTCGACTCCTTCACGTTGTGATTCTGACCGACGTGCAGAAACATCTTTAGACTCTCCTAAAGATGTTTGGGTCGTATGGAGTGACGGCGTCTGCGTTCATTTTGCCCTGAAGTTTAACAGTTATTCATTTATATTTTTTATTTGGCGATTATCGTGAAAGGAAAAGACGAGAAGTGAATCAGAATATTTTCTTATCCTGGGGATTTGTTGCTCCAATCTAGCGTTGAATAAATGATAGATAATACGTTTTTTAAAGCATTTATACAAATATAGGAAGTTAAAGTAAAATGTCCAATAATATATGAAATAAAATATAAATATATATATATATAAAACTAAGAAGTGAAAGTATGAATGTGCAAAAAAAGAGAAAAATCATAATAAATAATTGAAAATAAACATAAAATAATCAAATAAAATGTTCAATAAAGGGAAAATAAAAATGGAATAAAAGTGTTAAACATAACAACATAAAGTTCAAATGTGTAATTAAAATGCATGAAATAAGTCAAAACACATTGTACTAAATATATGACATATTTATCACAATATTTATGTATGAGTTTTAATACATAAATGCTGATATACAAACTGTTTTTCTTCTGATGCATTTTACACTTTAACCT
This sequence comes from Dissostichus eleginoides, assembly GCA_031216635.1. Classification (NCBI taxonomy): domain Eukaryota; kingdom Metazoa; phylum Chordata; class Actinopteri; order Perciformes; family Nototheniidae; genus Dissostichus; species Dissostichus eleginoides. The sequence continues at coordinate 2,741,102 of CM062269.1, read as the reverse complement.
CAGTTATAATTTAGCTCCTGATCATTTCTCTGCATTCCTGAGTCTCTGTTCAGACCTGCTGCCTTTCAACACACACACACACACACACACACACACACACACACACACACACACACACACACACACACACACACACAGAGACACACACACACACACAGACACACAATCACACAGAGACACACACACACACACACACACACACACAGAGACACACACACACACAGAGACACACAATCACACACACACACGCACACACACACACACACAGAGACACACACACACACACAGAGACACACACACACACAGACACACACACACACACACACACAGATACACACACACACACTGACACACACACACACACACAGAGAGAGACACACACACACACACAGAGACACACACACACACACAGACAGAGACACACACACACAGAGACACACACACACACACACATACAGAGACACACACACAGAGACACACACACAGAGACACACACACACACACAGAGACACACACACACACACACATACACACCCACACACACACACACACACACAAACACACACACACACACACACACACAGAGACACACACACACACACACACGTGCACAGGACCTACGACAGCAAAAAGTGTGGAAATTGAAACGACATAATAAAGACGAGCAAACATTTATAGGACTTTCATTCATTGGAATTTTCTTTATGTTGTAAAGAGCACATCTTACATCAACAGCAGCGTCTTTGAACGACTGCAGACAGAAGAGGAGACAGGGATACAAAAACATGAGGATGTACTCATAACAACAAATAATAAGCTGTTTACATTACACTTAAATGAGAACCTAACACAGAGAAGTTTAACACAACAGGACAAAGAGAAGGATCCCGCATCACATAACCTTCTCTATTTCACTTCCTTATTTCCTAATGTCTTTATTAGTTGTTTGTTGCATTGTTGTTGGATCCGGGGAACTCAGATTATCAACAACAAAATGCTGCAGCTCTTGACAAACCACCCCTTTCTGTTTACAGGAGTGCGTGAACCCGTGCTGCAACGCCACCACCTGCAGGCTGAAGGAGGGGGCGCAGTGTGCAGACGGGGTGTGCTGCGAGGACTGCCAGGTGAGCAACATTAAAGGGCCCTATTTCCCTCTCCTGTAGTGTGTTATATAGGTTTCAGTGCATGTAAATCAGGGTGTCCAAACTTGTCTATCGCCTCATATGCTAAGTTCTAAGTTTGCAAAAATCAATCAAAGGTAGGTACATGATGCTTGTGAGTGTTGGCAGCTCGTCCCTTAAAACAGAAGCCTCAGATTGATTATAATAAGGAGAAATAGGAAGGGTCTATTTCAAGCTTGTTATGTAAATAAGTCATTGGGCTTTTTTCTTATCAACTAATATTTGTTAGAACATGTTTCCAACATGAATTGACTGAATTGATTTTAAAAGTGTTCTTATTAACACATGAATACTACTGTGTAATATATTTTTACATATATATTTAAGAAGTACAATATAAGAAAAGCACAACTTTGTCATGTTGCCGTTGTTCAGCATGGAAACATTCATTAGCTAACAATGACATTATTGTTCTATTAATATAAAGGGAGGTCAGGTACTCTTTAAAACAGCTGCTAGTTATGGGTACTTTTTACTGAAGTACATTTCAAAGCCCTCTTTACTTTTACTTGAGTAAAGAAGTTTAGTCAGTACTTCTACTTTTACCAGAGTATCTTTAAACACGAGTATCTGTACTTCTACTTGAGTAAAGGATGTGTGTACTTTTGCCCTCTCTGCTCTTCTCACCTGAGCTTTGACCTCTCCTGTGACTCCGCCTCCTCTCAGGTGTCTCCTCGCTCCCGGGAATGTCGCTCTAAGAAGGATGAGTGCGATCTTGCGGAGAACTGCGACGGGAAGAGCAACATCTGTCCTGAAGACGTGTCCGCGGTGAACGGGCTCCCTTGTGACGGAGATCAGGGTTTCTGCTTCAACGGTCGGTGTCCCCAGAGGATGGACCAGTGCGCCAAACTGTACGGAGCAAGTGAGTCCTCCCTCCTCCTACAGCGTGCAAGATTCATCAAAGTCAACTTTATTGTCAATCTTTCAGTTTGTGTGTTCAAACAGAGAGATCGAAATACTGTTTCCGACAATCCCGAATACAAAAATACAAATATGTATAAAATATGTATATCCTATATATACACAATAGAGAGCCCAAGTCCCTCCCTTTCCGGTGGAACACATGGGACCTTATTTCGGAAAAAATATGTATTGAAGTCAATGGCGAGAGAGAAATTATCTTTCGATCCCGTTTGAATTACACATATGGTGTTTGTCAATCTTAAAAAATCATTTCCAAGTAAAAAAAGTCACAGTTTGTCATAAAACTGTTTAAATATAAGACTATATACAGAAAGACTACAAATCCAAAAGTCATAATTTATTCCCTCCAGCGGAACCGACTAACTCCCCTTGTGTGTATGTACAGCTCTCAACATGCCCACACTTGTAGTGATTTTCACCTCTTTTAATACTTTTCGCCTCATTGTGAAAGAAAGAGGTGAAATGTGCCAACGTGACGGCCATCTTGGTGTTGGTGACGTGTGTGGTGCGAGACGGGAGATGTAGTTCATTGAGCGGTTTCACACAAAGAAAAGTGTTACTTCACAGTTTTACGACAAGGTTTTTTTTTCTTGACTTGCAAAATGATCTTTTAAATTGACAAACATCATATGTGTAATTCAAACGGTATTGTAATATAATCTTTCTCTCCCCATTGACTTCAATACAGACTTTTTTTCCGAAATAAGGTCCCATGGAGCTCCCCCGGAAAGGGAGGGACTTCGGCTCTCTATCAAAAGACACATTTATTCTGCAGGAAAAATGACTAAAAACAACCGAACTATGGTATATATTCAGAATCAGAATCAGATTTATTGACAGGTACGTTTACACGTACATGGAGTTAGCTTTGGTGTCTCGTGGAGCGAACATAAACAATCTAAAAAAATAAGTTGCAAAGTAGGTAAAAAAATATATATAACGATAATATAAAAAACAAGTATTTGCACCACATTTTAATGTAACTATTAACAATGATGATATTTTGTTGAGTTGTATACTTACATTATATCGTATGTTTTAAAAACTTTTCAATCCTAGGGAAATGTGTAGATACATTCAGGGTAAGGTGTGTTTCATAACTTTAAATAGTGCGCCGAACTGTACGGAGCAAGTGAGTGATTCCTCTTCCTAAAGCGTGCAAGACTCCTGCAGGAAAAAGTCTAAAAACATCTAAACTATCGTGTCGTCGCTCCCTTCCTTTGCTTTCTATCCAAGCCAAACCTTAAACAGACATTTCTAACGCGTTTCCTTCCATAAGATTTGGTTAATTTAAGATTTGTGATACTGTGTTTTGCGTTGACTCAAAATAAAATAATACACTTTTTACACATTCAACAAAGAAAACAGGCCTTTACAATAGTCCAAACAAATCAAACAAAAGAGGCCAAACTCAAATAAAGTAATAAACAACTTAGGTGCTCTCTCTTTCTTTCTTTCTTTAGGCTTCTGTAACTTTAAAGGTAACTTAACGGTTAAAAAATGTGCCTTGAAGGCGTCTTTTGACAAGTTTCCCATCTCTGTCTCTTTAGAGGAGGCACTGTGGGAATTGTAGTCCTTTAAGGCCCTGACACACCAAGCTGACACCACGTCCCGACGGACCCGACTGTTGTGTCGCCTCACGTCTCTGCGTCTTGGCCAACAGTCGCACTGGAACACACCGCAAAGACTTCAGCCGACGGCCAAGTAGCACGTACGCACTGCGCATGCGGGAGTGGCAATAACTCTCCTTACCAGCAGGCGGCGGTAGTGTGTATTCGTCATTCAAAAGAGGCGACCGGAAGACAGATACAACAAATAGCGTGCGTTCCATTTTCACTCTCGTCCATCGAAAACCTGTTTAGTGCGGTACTGGCGGTATCAGCCCTTGGACTGTTGCTTGTGGAAGCAGATAGATGAAAATGAAAAATAATATCCGTCTGTGTGTGCCTTCTTAATCGTTTGTTTGCTTACCTCGCTTCTCATGCACTGATTCGCTAAGCTGAACAGCCAATCAGAGTGATTTCTTTAGCCGACAGCCTCCCGATTCAACATGTCGAATCGGGGGCGGAAGGTGTCGGCACGGCCGAAAAGACACGACGGTGCGGGACACACCAATCTGAGTAGGGCGACCGGACGCTCATCGACGGCCAGACATCTATCGGCTTGGTGTGTCAGGGCCTTTATACGTACTTGACTACAGACGTCACGATTAGATGGCCCTATTTATAAACAAAAATACTGGCCCTAACATATGGTGTATATTTTGCAAAAGAGAACAAGAAAAATAAAAAAAACAGAAAGGAAATAAAAAATCTGCCAAAAATGAAATATTACATTCTCTCTTCTGTAATATTCACCCAATAACCCCGTCTCTTTTAGAGGAGCCTTGTATGAACTACTACATTACATCTTTGACCCATTGAGAAAAAAGGAAGGAGGGGTACAGTATATTGCTGTAGGGGGTTATTTTATCTCATTGCAACACAAATAGGATGGATGTTTCCACACTACCTTCTCTACAAGAAATATAAATGCTTACCACTTTCTTTGATGGAATCTAACTTTGGCCTTTCAGCTCGCAGCCACTACAGGCACCTCATGTTCTGCAATGCTGTACAAAATAAGTATAGGCTATGAGATAAAACACTAACTCCTCTCTTGTCTGCAGGTGCTATCGAGGCCGGAGCGTACTGCTATAGGTTCAACACCAGAGGACTATACTGGTCCTTCTGCAAGAGGACCGCCAACAACCGGTTCATCCCCTGCCAGAAAGAGTGAGTCTCACAGAAACATTAAAGGTCCCCTATTATACTGTTTTTCATCAATATATCACAGGTCTCAGATATATACAGAGCCTGTCTCTGATTGGCTGAAACACCAAACAGATCATTGCAGAATCCCATAATCCCCTCTGTTTCAGCCCTGTTTCAAAAGTGCTGATTCTCTGTCTGTCACTTTAGTCCTGATGCTCTTCTAGGTAATCATACATCCTGTCATGTACACAGCTACAGTTGGGATACCTTTGTTATCATGTGTACTCTCATATTGGAAGAGGACATTCAGTCTTTTTCTAACAGTTTCTGTCCCCTCTTTGTCTTCAGAGATATCTTCTGTGGGAAGCTGTTCTGTGAGGGCGGCAGCAAAATCCCCAACTACGGCCAGATGGTCACAGTCGGGAACTGCAAGGCGGCGTTTTTTAGAGACTTCACCAAAGACTACGGCCAGGTGGACACGGGGACCAGATGTGGGGAAGGAAAGGTAACATGCTCTTTCGATTTTTGACGTAACATGCCCCAAAAACACATCTTTAGACACTTTTTACGCTGCTATGGACAGTGTTGCACAAACGCACATTTCTAAAAGTCATTGAAGTGTCCCTGTTCCTGCCTGTTGGCGTCAGCTGATAGAGGTGTTATGGTTCTTTCTTGTTATGCACAATGTGGATTATTCTCTCAGAACTAGCTAAATACATGGGTCTGGGGTAGAGCTCTTCAGAATTGATTGTGGCATCTCAACCATGTGGTCAACTCGTGGCTCATGACATGTCTTGTGCCATCAAAGCTCCAGCTCTCCTCGTGTCTCTCTTTGAGTCCTGACTCTCCATTGCTACAGAAGTTTCCCCCACATTAGTGTGTTGCTGCTAAATGCTGAACACAGTAAATACAGCGCCAGTAAAGCGTGCAATAATTACTCAATTCAAAAAGAACTAATCAACTTAAAAGGTAATCGACCCACACTCTAACAAAGATTTAAGTCTCTGGATTTTACTATTGTTAAATGGGATTAAAGTGAGTCGTTACAGAAATCACTGGACAGCTTTCAGACAACGTTAGCTACAGTTTCTGTTTCCAACTTCACTTAAAGGTCCCCTATTATACTGTTCTTCATCAATATATTCCAGGTCTCAGATATATCCAGAGCCTGAAAAGGGCCAAAATCTGATCAGCTCATTTTCAGACAGGTTTTTATAGACATGTTGATGTAGAAGAGACATGAAGAAGAGGGGACACATGTTGATGTAGAAGAGACATGAGGAAGAGGGGACACATGTTGATGTAGAAGAGACATGAAGAAGAGGGGACACATGTTGATGTAGAAGAGACATGAGGAAGAGGGGACACATGTTGATGTAGAAGAGACATGGAGAAGAGGGGACACATGTTGATGTAGAAGAGACATGAAGAAGAGGGGACACATGTTGATGTTGAAGAGACATGAAGAAGAGGAGACACATGCTGATGTAGAAGAGACATGAAGAAGAGGGGACACATGTTGATGTAGAAGAGACATGAAGAAGAGGGGACACATGTTGATGTAGAAGAGACATGAGGAAGAGGGGACACATGTTGATGTAGAAGAGACATGAGGAAGAGGAGACACATGTTGATGTAGAAGAGACATGGAGAAGAGGGGACACATGTTGATGTAGAAGAGACATGAAGAAGAGGGGACACATGTTGATGTAGAAGAGACATGAAGAAGAGGGGACACATGTTGATGTAGAAGAGACATGAAGAAGAGGGGACACATGTTGATGTAGAAGAGACATGAAGAAGAGGGGACACATGTTGATGTAGAAGAGACATGAAGAAGAGGGGACACATGGTGATGTAGAAGAGACATGAAGAAGAGGGGACACATGCTGATGTAGAAGAGACATGAAGAAGAGGGGACACATGGTGATGTAGAAGAGACATGAAGAAGAGGGGACACATGTTGATGTAGAAGAGACGTGAAGAAGAGGGGACACATGTTGATGTAGAAGAGACATGAAGAAGAGGGGACACATGTTGATGTAGAAGAGACATGAAGAAGAGGGGACACATGTTGATGTAGAAGAGACATGAAGAAGAGGGGACACATGTTGATGTAGAAGAGACATGAAGAAGAGGGGACACATGGTGATGTAGAAGAGACATGAAGAAGAGGGGACACATGCTGATGTAGAAGAGACATGAAGAAGAGGGGACACATGGTGATGTAGAAGAGACATGAAGAAGAGAGGACACATGTTGATGTAGAAGAGACATGAAGAAGAGGGGACACATGTTGATGTAGAAGAGACATGGAGAAGAGGGGACACATGTTGATGTAGAAGAGACATGAAGAAGAGGGGACACATGTTGATGTAGAAGAGACATGAAGAAGAGGGGACACATGTTGATGTAGAAGAGACATGAAGAAGAGGGGACACATGTTGATGTAGAAGAGACATGAGAAGAGGGGACACATGTTGATGTAGAAGAGACATGAAGAAGAGGGGACACATGTTGATGTAGAAGAGACATGAGGAAGAGGGGACACATGTTGATGTAGAAGAGACATGAAGAAGGGGACACATGTTGATGTAGAAGAGACATGGAGAAGAGGGGACACATGTTGATGTAGAAGAGACATGAAGAAGAGGGGACACATGTTGATGTAGAAGAGACATGAAGAAGAGGGGACACATGTTGATGTAGAAGAGACATGAAGAAGAGGGGACACATGTTGATGTAGAAGAGACATGAGAAGAGGGGACACATGTTGATGTAGAAGAGACATGAAGAAGAGGGGACACATGTTGATGTAGAAGAGACATGAGGAAGAGGGGACACATGTTGATGTAGAAGAGACATGGAGAAGTGAATTTTGCATAATATGTGACCTTTAAAATCCACAATCAAAGTAAGATATTTCCACTTTCTCTCCAGGTGTGCAGTCAGAACGAGTGCGTGGAGCTTCAGACGGCGTACAGAAACACAAACTGTTCAGCCAAATGCCAAGGACACGCTGTGAGTAAACACCAACACTGATCAGAGGTTGTTGTTGTTGTTGTTATTTAGGTAAACATACTGTGTAAAGGATGTAGAGGCGTTCACCGTGGGGTTTTTGGTCGTCACCGTCTTGGTTTATTGGAAACAGAATGTGCAACATTTTACTGGAAAATACATGTTCAGGCGACCGAGCAGTAGAAACACAAGCAGTGAAAACATTATATATTTGCAAGACAAGACAAAAAACGTCAATCAAACTTAAGCCCCGCCCCTAAAATATACTCTGCTTTATCGTCTATTTGACTCTAAATAAGACCATAATAGACTAAATTAAAATCATGCTGCATTAAAGAAAACTTGAAACTCGAGATTGAGAGCAAAAACTCATCAGGAAAATGTTTATGAATGAAGTGAAATGTAAAGAGATTTCCTCATTGGTCTTCTATTCAAACAGAGCAGTCGCCCCCTGCTGGATGTTTCAGGGCATGCAGGGTTAAGGCTTCACTCTTTAGGCCTGGAGGTTGCTGCTTTTAATGGAACAGAAAATAATGCATAAAAGCTTTAAAGCGCTGAAAAATATACAAAACAACAAGAAGGAGAAAGACACAAAATACACATTTAATTTAGCTTTGTCTCACCAAATGATCTGTATTTACTTACAGAGTGAACACAGGAGGAGACTGTGCTGCAATACATTAAATGTGATGTACACATTGGAGTTTATCTGAAAAACAAATGCTAAGAAAGTGTACTAAATCAGGCTGTAGGCACATTACATTTTATTTTTGGAAATGGAACAAATGTTAGAGTCATGCGGCTGAAAGCGGCCGCTTCAACGATATTAAATGATTTCACTTATGGGTAAATTAAACGGTAATAAAGAGTGAAATGTGTTAAACACGGCTGCTCCTTCAGAGTGCCATTAATAATAATAATAATTCATTCTATTTAGAGGCGCCTTTCAAAGCACCCAAGGACACCTTACGATTCATAAAATATTCTAAGGAAAGGTTTAAGACAGTACAAAAGGAGCGTAACAGGGAACATGAAGCATACATTGAACAACACATGATAACAACAGGGTTCATTGTGTGTCCTCAGGTGTGTAACCACAGGAGTGAGTGTCAGTGTGAGGCCGGCTGGATGCCTCCTCGCTGCTCCTCCAAAGAGGCCTCCGAGGGTCTCTCTACAGGTGAGGCTACCTGCGTGATTTCTACATGACCAATATTGAATTTGCACTGAAATGTGTACCTATTATGCAAAATGCACTTCTTCATGTCTCTTCTACATCAACATGTGTCCCCTCTTCTCCATGTCTCTTCTACATCAACATGTGTCCCCTCTTCTTCATGTCTCTTCTACATCAGCATGTGTCCCCTCTTCTCATGTCTCTTCTACATCAACATGTGTCCCCTCTTCTTAATGTCTCTTCTACATCAACATGTGTCCCCTCTTCTTCATGTTTCTTCTACATCAGCATGTGTCCCCTCTTCTTCATGTCTCTTCTACATCAACATGTGTCCCCTCTTCTTCATGTCTCTTCTACATCAACATGTGTCCCCTCTTCTTCATGTCTCTTCTACATCAACATGTGTCCCCTCTTCTTCATGTCTCTTCTACATCAACATGTGTCCCCTCTTCTTCATGTCTCTTCTACATCAACATGTGTCCCCTCTTCTTCATGTCTCTTCTACATCAACATGTGTCCCCTCTTCTTAATGTCTCTTCTACATCAACATGTGTCCCCTCTTCTTCATGTCTCTTCTACATCAACATGTGTCCCCTCTTCTTAATGTCTCTTCTACATCAACATGTGTCCCCTCTTCTTCATGTCTCTTCTACATCAACATGTGTCCCCTCTTCTTCATGTCTCTTCTACATCAACATGTGTCCCCTCTTCTTCATGTCTCTTCTACATCAACATGTGTCCCCTCTTCTTCATGTCTCTTCTACATCAACATGTGTCCCCTCTTCTTCATGTCTCTTCTACATCAACATGTGTCCCCTCTTCTTCATGTCTCTTCTACATCAACATGTGTCCCCTCTGTGTAAAGAGACTCTGAAAGTTTCAGGAACAAAGATTCTCTCTCTTTTTCTCCTGATCCATTTCTATAAAAACCTGTCTGAAAATGAGCTGATCAGATTTTGGCCACTTTATGATGTCATAACGATGTGTTGTCTTGTGTAACCATTAGCCAATCAGCAACCAATGTAACCCCCCCCCCCCCCCCCTTATCACTTGAATCTCCTCCTAGAGCACCATTGAGTTCTTTGTAACCAAATATCTCTCAGAGGGGCGTGGGGAGGGGCTCCTTATTTTCATCTAAAGTAACAGACAGAGAATCAGCACTTTGGAAACAGGGCTGAAATCTTATCTTGTAAAATTCAATCTGCTTTCCCTTTCTGCAGGAGCCACGGTTGCCATCGCTCTGACGGTGATTTTAGTGGTTTTAGGTGTGATTGCTGGAGTGATCGGATTCATCTGTAAGAAACGACAAAGTCCCATGTTGCCAACGTGAGTAATACACAATATTTCAGATTGTAGTGAGGCTTTTATGCTGAAAGTCACCTTTACAATCTCTTGTTTTCTAACAGTTCACACACGCAGAGGAAGCTGCCAGTGATGCTCAGTCAACAGACTACAGTGCAGGTAATGCTGGGAAACCCCCACCATGAAGATGGTTTTATGTTGGATGTTTTGCAGCAGCTTAAAACAACGACTCAATACATAAATAACAATATTTACATTTTAGGTTGTGAGGCCCAAACCCAAAGGAGCTCCACCGCCCCCCCCTCCAGCCGGAAACAGACCCAAACCCCCGGGACAGAACTATAGCGCTGCTCGCCAGGTACTGATCATACTGCAATATATAATACCTATAATACATAATAACTGCATAAGAAAGTCATATTAAAGTACGTTCAACAAAAGTCCTAGAATAATACGTCAAAATATTTACAAAATGTCATAAAATAGTATGTTGTAAAAATAGTACAGTACAGTATGTTAAATGGTTTTATTAAAAGTCATGGTATGTCGAACAAAGTGATAGTAGGACCAAAATAGTCATAAGGCGCTTTCACACCGGAATACTTTTCCCGTTTAGTTCCGATAGTTCCTGGGATTTTGCGTTCACACCAAAAAGAGAACTTAGTTCAGAGAACTGTTCCCCCCTTTCCAGTCCCTGCTAGAGAGCAGGTTCTTTCCTGGGGAGAAAAAAGCTCAAATTTCTGATTGGCTGGGCGAATTGCAAACCACGCCCGTAAAACTCTGAAAAGTTTTGTGAGTTTTGCGCCATTGTATTTGCTGGCATTAGCATTATTAGCATTAGCATTAGCCCCGCGCACCAACGGAGAGAGACTAACTTATGGCAACACAAAAAAAAAAAAAATTCTGGCGATTTACTCGGAAGGCTTCAGTAGAAGCTGCTGGGAGTCCCAGCAGCTTCTACTGGGACTTCGGGTGGCAGTATACGCCGAGAAGTGGTTTGCGGCCTGCCAGTAAACCCAAAGCAGAAGAAGAAGAAGTGACGTCAGCGGCTTCATTTGCGTAATCCTCCCTCAGGGAACTTATTCCGGTGTGAACGCGATCGGCTCTTAGTTCCATGGGGGCACTAAGTGCTGGGAACTAAGTGCTGGGAACTAAGTGCTGGGAACTAAGTACGGCAAAGTACTTGGTGTGAAAGCGGCTATAGTACAGTATGTTGAAATAAATAGTTCTTATATAGTCGAAAAAGTTTGAATATAGTACGCTGTAAAAAAAGTTATGGAATAGTATTTCTAAAAAAATCATAGTTTAGTATGTCAGAAAATAGTCATAGTGTCATATGTTGTAAAAAGTCATTGTATAGTATGTTAAAAGAAAGTAAGGGTACAGTATGAGGAAATAAAAGTGATAGTATAGTAGGACCAAAATATTCATAGAAATAAATGTAGAAATAAATGAAGGGTATATTATCTCTACATGTATGATTAAAAAGTAATAATATTGCAAAAAAAATGATAATAGTTTAGAATGTCAAATGTTGAAAATTAGTATAAAAAGTCACATTAAAGAGTAGAGTCTGTCGATGCCTTCTTTAGTGAATTAATGAAAGTGTTTTTTGGTTTTCCTGCAGGCTCTGAGGCCGGTCCCTCCTCCTAAAGTCTGAAGTCTGAAGTCGGACACTGTGCCAGGTCCTGCAGAGACTCACCCTCAACCCAAAGAGAAACTGAGGGTTTTTTATTAAACTTGTCGTGTCTCGGCCTTTTCCTCTGCAGCGTGACGGAGATTCTGGACTTGAACTCGTCTCCTGAACGCCGTGCGCTGATGATTTGAGATTACAGGGAAGAACTGCACTTTGTTGTTAAACCACAGGGCGCAAACAGCCCTGAACGTGAGCCATACCGTTTTACATCTGTTGTTTTCACGATAACACTGAATGTTATTGTCAAACAGTTTCCAGCAATATTTTTTACAGTGTATTTTTAAACTGCTTTTTAATGATGGTCATGCTTTTCTGGTGCAATGTGTAAAAAGACTAACAAACCAAACGAAATACTGATTATTAGTACTGAATTCACTCTGCCACTGAAACATGCTACACATCAGCCTGCTTTGTTGAATCTCAATTGTTCAAAATTCTGAATAACGAGGAAAATAAATTTGAGAAATATCTTTGTTATATAAAATACAGGATCTCCGTCAGATGATATGGATTAAAGAACAGTATTAAGACAAAACTCAACAAGATAAGGTTATTTTCCAATTAAATAATGTCTTTTTCAGTTTTACTTAAAATATTTGTGCATACACATTTGTCTCAAATGTATATAAGTCTACGAAATATATAGATTTTTTATGTTTCTTAAAAAGGGAGCATTGATGTGTTGCATTACTAATAACATGTCTGTAAATAGTGAACAAAGGGCAAATATTACACAGACCATGAGCATTATGGTGCGTTCACATTGGACATGATGCGACTTTTGTGCGCGTCGTGATTACATGTAAAGTCAGAAAGAAGCGGATAGACTGTGATAGACTAATTGATACGTATTGATTAGGGCTGTCAGTCGATTAAAATATTTAATCGCGATTAATCGCATGATGTCCATAGTTAATCGCGATTAATTGCAAATTAATCGCACATTTTTTATCTGTTCTAAATGCACCTTAGAGGGATATTTTTCAAGTTTTTAATACTCTTATCAACATATGAGTGGACAAATATGCTTTATGCAAATGTTTGTTTATTATCATTTGAACAATGACAAATATTCTCCTGAATATTTTCAATACAACAACCTGGAACCCTCTCTCTCTCTCTCTCTCTCTCTCTCTCTCTCTCTCTCTCCTCTCTCTCTCTCTCTCTCTCTCTCTCTCTCTCTCTCTCTCTCTCTCTCTCTCTCTCTCTCTCTCTCTCTCTCTCTCTCTCTCTCTCTCTCTCTCTCTCTCTCTCTCTCTCTCTCTCTCTCTCTCTCTCTCGACCCTGTGTACTTCTCTGCACTGAGCCAGTTGCTCAAACAGACAAGCCTGTTTACAGTTGTCGGCGAAATGCCGCTCCTCTGTCTTCATAACAGTCAAAGCATGAGACTGAAGTTCCCACCTAGGGTCAAAATAATGCGCTGTGATGTCCAGTCGACACGTTGGATGCGATCCGAATGATCTCACACAGTCCCTCGTCCTCCACAATGTTAATTGTCCTGCAAGCTGTAGCCACCGCCACCCATTTAGCTATCGCTGTTGAAAGATTGCTGCTCGTAGACGCCGTGTCCAGGCGTCTCCCCGGCAAACTTTCAAGAGTGGTCTGCCGCAAGCGAGCGGCAGGAGCGGCAGGAGCGGCAGGAGCGGCAAGCGGCAGGAGCGGGGCTGTCGGCATCAGCTGTGCTTGGCTTGCTGTTTAAAACACATTTTTTGTATCCATATCTCTCGCTAGCATCTGCCACCATCCAACTAACAACAACAACAACCTCAAGCCTTTGGGCTCTGAAACTACTGGGCGGGCCGAGGACAAATACACGTGTGTTAATCGCACGTTAAAATAATTAGTGGCGTTAAAAAAAAAATTGCGTTAACACGTTATTAACGCGTTAACTTGACAGCCCTAGTATTGATATATCTTATACATCAGCGCCACAGTATTGCCCTCATACTATATTTTATCTAGAAAAAACCCTGAATACTTATGCTAGTCTTCTGGCATTAGTAACTCCTGACGTTTGAATTTGGTTTCAAATACAAAAATGGTAGGATTTGAACCAAGATGATTATTTTAAGCGAGGAAAGTGATTACCGAGCCATCATTGGTGGCTATCTCGGGATTTTGAGTGGGAAACTGACTTTTTCTAAAGAGTAATGTCAACGTTGGCTAATGATAGTCCTTGTTGCCACTTTTGAAAGATTTCCCTGGTGTGTACAAATATCTCCAGCAATACTCCATCAGATTCAGCCGTAAGCCATTAGCCGTTAGCGGTTAGCACACAGAGCTCACAGCTCCTCATATCTGTTCAGAAACTGGAGGAAAGATTTACATTTTCAAACCACAGACTGTTTATGAGATCGTAATAGAGTCGCTGCTTTATTTCTGTCTGTATAACGTTGTTGTGAGTGTGGACGGAGCAGCTACAACGTTAGCTTAGCATGATCGATCCGATCTCCATTCAAAAAACGTATTTTAAAAGTGTTTCACATGCTGTCTTGTGTGTTCACTTATCAAAGCATTAATTCATGGTTTTTAGAAACTGGTATCATTATGTTGTTAGTTCTGCATCATTCTGATTAGTGTATTACAATTAAATCATGGTAAAAATATTCATTTTGTTGTAGTTGGTACCATATTATCTACATGGAGATAAGCCCCTGAACGCACCATTACTGTATCACTAAAGCCAATATCTGTAAAAAACAAAATGCTGTTTCTTATCCTCGTTAAAAAGACTGTAACGCAGGCGATGATGATGATGATGATGATGATGGTAGAAATCCTGTGACTGAATATTTTGTCTATGATGTTTTGAAACGCTTAATGTAAATTAATAATGGCAATAAACTTTATTTTGTACAAAAGTGTTGTGTGTGTATAAGACAGAGTAAATGTTAAAGCTGCAACAACACATCTGTCTCAACCAGTCCTCCAAAAAACGACCAAATAGGTCGATTGTTCAGCAGCTTATTACGACCTATAGTCACGTTTTAAAGTTTAGCACCTCTAGTGGTCGTGTAAGAAACAACAATTTGCGGCATATGGGCCGATGCTCCCGTTGACTGCAAACGCTCCGGAGGGTCGTATATTCACAAATAACCCTCTGGAAAATCCAAAATTGTAGAATAGTTTGGCCATTAAAATGCTTTTTGATTAGATTTCTAGCAGACGTGTATATTGTACTTTTAGAATCCACGTCCAGTGGATGTGTAGGATCTATAGTTTGATAGAAATTACGAAGATGATTTGAGGTCTCGCCAGGAGAACGTGTTTATACTACGTCTGTATATATATATATATATATATATATATTGTAGTCATAATGATATAATCTATTTATAATTGTAAATGTATATTGTATGTACATTTAGATGTACATTTTGTTAAAAGATCAAAAAGATATATGTTAATATGGGGGTGGGATTAAATAAGTGTAAACTTCTTCCCACCCCTTTTCGGATATATATTTAGGTAGATCATTTATTTATATATAATTTGGAAGTCAATCATATTTTCGTTTATCAATTTCATACTGCTTAAGTTTGTACAGTATCATAATTCTAATGTTTCATTTCATTATTATTATAATTGATTTGTATTATTGTTTTACACGTTCTAAATAAATCAAATCAAATCATGTTGATTTCATTATATCATATCAAAACTCTTATCTGTTTGATGAGGGAGATCTGCATTCATGATTACATGCTATTTTGATTATTGTAACCAATTGAAGACATTTATTTAAGCACATTCACTTTTCACATATGTTTTGTATTAGGTAGAATCTCTTTACATTGTAGATAGTTGGTCGGACAAAACAAGAAATTTGAAGATGTCACCTTGGGTTGAAGCAAACATTTTGATCTTTTAAAAACTAATTTCTAACATTTTATGGTCAGAACATTTTTGATTGAACACAATCTGCAGAGTGTGAAGTTGCGTGTTTATCAGTATCACAGACAGTGTGTGGTTTGGCAGACTCACATTCCCCCAGCTCCTCAAACAGGCCTGAACCAGCCGGAGAATGTGGACAATCATCTGCCTGACTCCAGGGCACGATGTTTATCATCCGAGGATTGAGAAGGCATGACCGTCATACTCTGCCTCTGATTGGAGAGGGGAGACAGATCGTCACTTCTTATTATACTTAGAGATCCTTGTGTATCCTTAGTTTATCTATCTCCTGATCGTCAGTGACTGCCACATCTACAGTACAGTATGTGTCTGCAACATATGTGGACTCTTTTCAAATACTTTTTTCCAGATTCAAAGGTTTTATTGTCATATACGCAGCTACGCCGGCGTGAGCTTCAATCTCAGGATCCATGTATTTATGATCCTCTCAAGAATGGAAGTAGTCATCACATACAGAGCATCAACTAGTTCCTGAACACTATCCTTAACTTGCTTATATACAAGAGAAGGCGTTTCACAGTGACAAGATGGAGAAATAGTTGAAAGCAGTATGATGCTTTGTTCAGATTAGCTGAGGCAGAAATGAGGCTAAACATTGTGTTAAACATTGTCAAATAGCTTATCATATCATATGCCTATAACAGCGTAGCATGCCTATGTACAGTAGGAGGTCAAACATCCTGTCAGATACCCTGTCATATACTTGGACCTCTGTTATCACGCGCACTTCTGTATCCTTGAAAGAGCACAATCAGGTAAGGAAAAACGGATCTGTTGAAGAGGAAGATGCAAAGAAATAGACCCAATATTTAACTAATGATGAACATACATATAGAAATATCATATAGATTTTTGCAAAGGAGAAACTCGAACAAACAGGTTCTACAATTTTGCACTATAACATCTCCGTACCTTCATATCTTTTTTTTCAAAACTAATCCGACCAGTTTTTTCTTTACATTCACTTTAACTGTCATTTGTGTCGAAGCAAGACTTCAAGGTAAGTCAACTAAGGAAAATGAAGTACAATTAATACATCTGTATTGTTGATGGGTCAATAGCGTTTATAATAGCTACAACATCCTGGCCTTCGTCAGAGCGGAGCCCGACACCTGACTATTCCCTGTGTTTTTTATATTTCTGTTGTAATTATTGTCTTTTATTGTGATTGTAGTAATGTGTTTTTATTACATGTACAGCACTTTGGCTCGACCAAAAATCACTTTTAAATGTGCTTTATAAATAAAACTTGATTTGATTTGATTTGATAGACCAATGTGGGAACAACGAGGGTTTACTGTATGATAAATGTACCGAAGCAGGGTGTAATATGTGTGTTAGGTCAGTTATGACTAGCCACCCTTACAGGCTTTATGTTTGTGAATCAGAAATACCTTCTGTGTTTCAGTATGTTTAATCTCTAGAGCTTCAGCCAAATGAATGAACACTCAAAAGCAAACAATTTACATTATATATCATTAATATGTGTAATATGTAAAAAAATGTATTGTAAATGTTCTCAGTTTAATTTCTGTTGTATATCTATACACATCAGATTCAAAGGCTTGTTTTAAATATGCTGCTAACTCCCATGGCCCTCCAAAGAAACGTGGTATAAGGTAATAATAAGTGCTATGAAATATTTAAAGGAAAACAATGGTGAAAGTAAAATACAGGAATAAGTTAACTTTGTACGTCTTTAAAGAAATAAGCTAACACATTAGAAAACTTAAATACTGTATAGTAGAATACAGACAGTTATCTGATACTTATAAAGCCAAATGTAAGGGTCATGTCGGGTTGCAGTTATTAGTATCAGGCCAAAGTGCAGAGCTATAGTCAGTACTGAAATCAACCGAGTTTCATGTGCAAGAACATTTTAGTGTACATAAGTCAGAAAATGTATCATTTTATTCTTCTTCCTTTAGTTCTCGTCCTCAGGTGCAGAATCAGGTGAGTCCAGTCAGATATGTCTACTCTGGACAAAGTACTTTTTTTTCTCTCTCTGTCCTTCAATTTAAATATAATGAAAACTCAGTCCTCAGACCCTGAATGAGATATAGTGACTATCACTGTTCAATTAACCAAACATCATATTTTCTCAATTATATTTTATTGTAGTGTTGGGGAAATATCAAGGTCCATAACTTTGACCCAGTGTATCAGTTCATACTGACCTGACTGAGCACACGCACCTGTAGCCTTGGCTGCTGTGCTCTCAGTGTTCTGTCCTCACTGAGCACACGCACCTGTAGCCTTGGCTGCTGTGCTCTCAGTGCTCTGTCTCCCTGTTCCTGCCTGTTGGCGTCAGCTGATAGAGGTGTTATGATTCTATCTTGTTATGCACAATGTGGATTATTCTCTCAGAACCAGCTAAATACACGGGTCTGGGGTAGAGCTCTTCAGAATTGGGTTGGCATCTCAACCTGTGTCAACTCGTGGCCCGTGACATGTCTTGTGAATTCTCCGGCCGAAGCTCCAAATAAACCGTCAGTGTTTGCCATCAAAGCTCCAGCTCTCCTCGTGTCTCTCTGAGTCCTGTTTCTAATTGCTTCAGAAGTTTCCCCCACAAATAGTATGCTTTTAATATACTGTAATGTAACAACTGATTTTCAGTATCTGTTGTTTAAAGACATTTTATTTGTATCATTCTTTTATCAAAGCATTACTCAACTAATGTAAGGTCTGTAAGACAGGCGGTGAGGGTTGAGTGCTGTGGTTGTTGGGGCAGAGGTAAAGTTGAGTATTATCGGCAAAGTAGTGGAAATGGATGCCATGTTTGCGGCGGATATGTCCGAGGGGAAAGATACAGGATAAAGAGCCAGAGGGCCCCTGTGCTACACATACCTAGGTTGTTTCTCAAAAAAAGTAATGAAAGACAAGCCAAGACAAAGCTAATGATATTCTCAAAAGCAAAACCCAAGGTCTTGAACCTTCCTCCTATCACCACCTTGCAGGGGACAGAGATTGAATCTGTGTTGCAGTATAAGTATCTTGGAATTATAATTGACAATTCGCTTTCTTTTAAACCACACATTGTGGAAAAAATTAAGAATAAAATTAAGTTTTTTCTTTAGAAGCAAGTCCTGTTTTTCCTGAGGCCAAAAAGAGAGTGTCTGCAACCTTTCTGTCTGTGCTGGATTATGGAGATGTGGTTTATATGAATGCATCTTCTCAGTGCCTTCACTCGCTGGACACCGTCTACCACGGAGCACTGAGATTCATCACAAACCTCAAATCCTTGATGCACCACTGCAATCTATACACTCGTGTTGGATGGTCTTCCCTGACCACGCGTAGACTGAAACATTGGCACATCCTTATATATAAGGCTATTCTTGGTGCTCTTCCCCCTCATCTAAGGATGTACATAAACAGAAAAGGCACAGGATCTTATCGGCTTCGCTCCGAGAACTTTTTCCTTTTAACTGAACCAAAGGTCCGTACTGAACTGGGGAAGAAGGCGTTCGGTTACGCTGCCCCTCACGCCTGGAACCTGCTTCAAACTGAGCTGAAACTCAGAGAGATGGTCTCATTAAACACACTCAAAGCAACTTTAACTGTGTTGTGAGGTTTTCTTTCATTGTCTGTAACTGTAAAACTGTCTGTAACTGTGCTGTTACCATTCTTGGGCCAGGACTCTCTTGAAAAAGAGATTTTTAATCTCAATGAGACCTATCCTGGTTAAATAAAGGTCAAATACAAAATAAATAAAAATTATAATGAGATAGCTAAGTCATTATAATGAGATAGCTATCTCATTATAATGACTTAGCTATCTCATTATAATGACTTAGCTATCTCATTATAATGACTTAGCTATCTCAGCAGGTTACGAGCAACTCTTGAAGTATCCAAAGTTTATGTGGATGTTTCTTCTAGGTGGCTAAAATTCATTTTTGCATTATATTATTTAGTTTTTTAGAGTGTTAAACACAACATTAACAAACAGTATCAATCGGAACATTCAGAGACCTTTACCTGGAGGACAAACAAGTAATTGTATGCATAATTTGGAATATTTTCACTGCTATATCTTGCTGTCTTTAATCAGTTTTTGCTTCAAACCCAGGAAACAAAGCTATTATCTATGATCTCCCCAGGGACCCAAACTACATTGACAAAAACGGTCATTTAAGAACGCAGAAAATGTTAAATACTAGTGTACCGCTGCAGATATTGGTTATTTATGTTGTGTTATTGTGGTGAATGCAGACTAGCCAAAGCAACAAAACTAATTCATTAATTAACCAGCATGACCAGCAAGAAATATCCAAAGTAAAATGGATGTTTTAGTCAATGGGGTCTTTGGCGAGAACATAGAAAACTTCACTTCCAGGTAAAGCAGCAAAAATATTAGAAGTTTTATCTTAAACTGAAACAGATGTTTTTAGGTGGATGTTTCTTTTATGTGGCTAAAATACATTTGATTTAATGTATTTGCTTCAAACACAACACTAACATACATTATCATCAGGAAATGTAGAGACTTTTACTTTGAAGGCACTGAACTACAAAATAAAACATCAGAGACGAGTCGAATAAAACACTGTATTTGAATTTTATTATTTTCTTTCGAGTGATACATCTACGTAAAAGATTTCATGGCCTCGCATGACAAATACGGTACAGTTTTTTTTTACAGCTATTACAAGATATTTAAAGAACGATAGTGTTTTTACATTCTGCGAGATATGTATAGGACCTAACAGGAGGTCAGTATACGGTGCGGCTCGCCCAATCGAGCCGTTAGAAACAAATCTCAACATCACAGTTATGAATGTAAACCAAAGATGTAGTGCTGCAGATAGCCGGCATCTTTCAAAAGTGATACGAAAGGTCCATGGTCATCCCTCTGGGGCCATTTATTTAGAAATAGAGGGACCATTTCCTAAGATAGCCGCCATTTCCAGTCGTGGAATCAGTATTTTTCCACATCATTTGAACCACTGGATACATTTTGATGATTGGCGTTGGATTATGTTTTTGACTGTGGGGAAATCACATTAAGAAACTTCTCCAGAGCTTTTTTGTGTGTCATTTCAAACTCAAAATGTGGGGCTTATTAGAAAGCATTTGAGACACTAAACCACATTAATATTAGGGTTTTGTCTGCACCGGGTAACAGGAGCGCTGCGCCCTGAAACCAAAATGCAGATTTAACCGTAAAATGTTAAAGTGATGCTGGAAAACAATATTTCTGTTCGTCAAAAACGGTACAATTCCTCCAGAATTGTGAGTATCAAACAGAGCGTCAGACGGCAGAGACAGCTTTGTTTTTACGGAGCTCCGACATCACGTTGTTGTTTACGTCCGCGGAGACATCTTGTTTACGAGCGTCATGTTCTCGAGATAATTTATATATCTTATAAACAAGATCAGAGACACAGTACTCATACTATATCTTTCTAGAAACACCCCTGAATACTCATACTAGTCTTCTAGCATTTGTAATTCCTGACGTCTGAATTTGGTTTAAAATACTTAATTGTATGATTTGACACCAAGATAATTTATATAGTAAACAAAATGACATTACCGAGTCATCATTGGTGGCCATCTTGGGTTTTTGAGTGGCTTTTTCGACCTCAAAGTTAGCTGATTCTAGCCCTTGTTTTCACTTTTGAAAGTGTACAAATGTCTCCAGCACTATACTTCATCTTCAGGGAGCGTTCCCAGAAGTCTACTGAACAGAACGACAATATTTTTGGAAACTTTAAAGATAAGATTACATGACATTGGATCTTAAATGGTGTGTGACAGTCTCTCACACACACACACACACAGAGATGTTGACGTATGTGGCCAAGGTGGCAATGGCACATGAGCTCAAACGCCTCGTTTCGTGACGTACAAAAAGGGGAAATTCACAAGAGAATAGCAAATCTTAAAGGTTTCCCAGCCTCTTCTGCAGAGTTACAGTCAGGTGTGTCGAAGCACCGGTGGAGTTGTTGTCTATTTGTTTCAAAAAGTTTTTAAAAAGCACGTCTTAAAGGGTTGGGAGCGGAGGTGAAAGCATTTACACGCCTGCAAGCTCTTTGTATGTAAAAATAATACAAATGATATACTGAATGCACGAGTCAGCCATGTTTGAGATGATTACAGTACCTTTTATAGCATCATCCCTGCGGGGGGGAAGGGCTCCGTCGCGTTTCCCCTCGTTTAAAAACATTCTGTATAATCAGCAGTAGATGGAGACACTGATGCAGCTTTAGAAAGCCTCAACATAACACCACGTTTTGAAGTATTTGACAGTAAAACACAAATTAAATTTTTTTAAAAACTGATATTTTTCAAGATATAGTGATTATCAGTTTGTGTTATGGCGAGCAGTTCCTCTGATTTCTGAAGAAGAGTGGTGCAGGAATGAGTCCTAAAAACCTGGAAATGAGTCAGCATTTTAGCACTTCCTGTCCCCTGGTCTGGAGGTCAATGGGTTTCTGAATGTGTTTTTGGTCATGTGACTGTGCTGTAGTTCCTTTATAGCCCAACATTAGCCGCCTTTAGCTTAGCGGTGGTGACGTGAAGTCATGTGACTGTGCTAGCCCAACATTAGCCACCTTTAGCTTAGCGGTGGTGACGTGAAGTCATGTGACCGTGCTGTTCCTTTATAGCCCAACATTAGCCACCTTTAGCTTAGCGGTGGTGACGTGAAGTCATGTGACCGTGCTGTAGTTCCTTTATAGCCCAACATTAGCCACCTTTAGCTTAGCGGTGGTGACGTGAAGTCATGTGACCGTGCTGTTCCTTTATAGCCCAACATTAGCCACCTTTAGCTTAGCGGTGGTGACGTGAAGTCATGTGACCGTGCTGTTCCTTTATAGCCCAACATTAGCCACCTTTAGCTTAGCGGTGGTGACGTGAAGTCATGTGACCGTGGTGTAGTTCCTTTATAGCCCAACATTAGCTTTTTACTTCAGAAATCATAAAGTGGTGTTAGTATGTGGAGATTATCCTGCTGAACTAAACGTGTAAGAATCATAAACGTTTGTTTGACACGAAGATTATTTCCTGCACTAATCCAAAATCACATGGAGAAATCCCATTGGACCAGGGAGATGCTGCCTTCAGGGTCCAACACAGAAATAGGACATCCCTGCACCGCTGTATTAGAGTAAGAACTAGAATTGTGGGAGTATCGGCAGGTCGTTGTGTTGACGGAGTTAGGGTTGAGCGTGAGTTAGCGTTGTGTTGACTTGCTGTTCTGTAATTCCCTTTTTTTTGGTTTATCCTAGTTTCCATCAAGTGAACACGAGTGGTAGCGAACACAGAGCATCGTTAACCCTTCACTTCACTGAAGGATGCACACATTACAACACAGGAACAAATTGTTGTAAATTATGATCTAAACACTGAACAAAAATGCACTCGGCATCTTTGGGGATTCCTTCAAAGTTTTGTGGACATTTTTTATATAAATACGACTTTAAGTCCTCACTAAATATCTGCTTCAAGTATAAAATGATTAATTTTCAATAATTGTTCGGATATAATTAACTTCCCTTTTTTCACCTTTTAACACATACATAATTTATCTTTCGACCGAATCCTACGGTGGCCAACAGGTGCAAAGACGTTACAACCGTCAACATCTCTTCCATTAGGAGAAACGATGCAGATATAAAAACACACATGTTCCAAAACACACGAAGAAACATCTTCACCGGAGCGCTTGGGGACGTTCAGGCTGAACAACTGTCTCAGAGTTAGTCGTCTCATAACTGGAAGTGTTTATCACCAGAGAGGTACACACATCCTTTACTCAAGTGGAAGTATAGATACTCGTGTTTAAAAATACTCTGGTAAAAGTAGAAGTACTGACTAAACTTCTTTACTCAAGTAAAAGTAAAGAAGTATGGGCTTTGAAATGTACTTAAGTAAAAAGTACCCATAACTAGCAGCTGTTTTAAAGAGTACCTGATACACGGATCGTGTTCAAATCATGGATGTATAATAAGAACTGGATACAGCGTGGGAGGCGGGGTCTCGTTCTTTCCTATGAGAGCTGCTCATAGAGAATCGCAGTGACGCGTCCTAAAACCCGGAAGTAAACTTCTTCCGGTTCCATCGACAAAAAACAATGCAATTTCTCCATAGGGATTTGGAAAATAGCTCAAAATAAGGTCTGTGGTTGAAACACATTTAAGAGAGGGATCACGTTTTGTTCAGCCAGATAATCTCCACATATCTACGCTACTTTTATAATTTTCGAATCATAAATCTAGTCGCCAGAAGCAAAATGCTAACGTTATGCTATAAAGGAACTACAAGCTAGAACGGCAGGGTCGCACTGCTCAACGTCACGCCAACTTAAGATCGCCTCAACTGACTTTCGCGCGCTTGCATATTTTAACAAAGCTTAACAAAGCAAAAAACAAACTGCCGAGTAAAATTGGAAAACACTGGAAATTAACTATTCTATAATGTGTAAAACTACGGTGCCAAAAACGACTATTAACGACTATAAATGATGATGGTCAGATAAAGATATAGATACTAAAGATAATAAAGATACTACAGATACTTAAGATAGGCATATACTCTCTTTCAAGCAGAACACAGGGGGAAAGAAATTTAGCGGGAGTGTTTACGTAATCGGCGTAATGACGTACAACGGCCTCGACCATTTCTGTAGTCCACTAATGCCACTTGTTAACAACCATCGTTTTTCCGACACGTAAACTCTTCAGAAATCACCAGCGGGGTCACTGCTGATGTATTTAATGTGGTAGAACAAAACGTGATCTATCTCTTAATTTTGTGTCAAACACAGACCTTATTTGGAGCTATTTTCCAAAACCCTATGGAGAAATTGCACTGCTTTTTGACGAAGGAACCGGAAGTGGTAAAAATGCTAACTTACTTCCGGGTTTTAGGACGCGTCACTGCGGTTCTCTATTGGCGCATGAGGACAAAATGGCCCAACTTTTGAGAGAGCGAAACGTCACAGATTACCCGTCATGCCTGGCTGTCAGAGCAGAAGTACCCGTATGTGCGCTCATAGAGCATGCGCAGTTGAGTTGCCCCTTAAGCCCCGCCCCCGAGCACCTACTCTCAGATGCGCGTTCATAATGCCGAGGAAAATAACTCTCAGAATAACTTTATTAGCACATTTTACAACTTGAGGGCCGAATGTTTTTAATAAGGGCTATACAAATGTTCATACTGGGTAGTTTATTTAGTTTAAAAAAGAATTATCCAACGATTTACAGACGTCTCTTTCCCAATGTTAGTCAATGGGAAAAAGTCTTTCCGGGCCCAGCGACTGATATGGAAGTGTAGTACCGCCGTTTGGCCACAACGAATATTTTCCTCAGAGTCCGGCACACTTCCTGGGGGCTTGGTTCAAATCAATAGGCACGCAATGACTCTAAATAATAATGATCACGCCACCAAACACAGATTCAAACTAAAGGAACCAGCCTGTTTGGAAAATGTAAGAAGTAGAAAGTACAGGTATTTGAGTTCAAAATGTAAGAAGTAAAAGTAAAAAGTGGTCAGAAAAATAAGTAGTGGAGTAAAGTACTGATACCAGAAAAATGTACTTAAGTACAGAAACAAAGTATTTGTACTCCACTACTTCCTCTGTTGTCAGTATATCTGAAATGACTAGGTTAGCTACGTTAGCTAGCTAGCTTACAGCAGATCTGCAGTAACATCAGAAGGAGTCATGTGACCACATTGTCAAAATAAGACCATAAAACATTTCAGGTAAGTTTCAAACAACAGAGACAGTTCTCTAAATGCTGCACGTGTTGTCAAGTTGCTGAAGACGTTTCGGAACATTTGTGTTTTTATATCTGCGTCCTGTCTGAAGCTGCAGCGTGTTCATCCTGATGGAAGACGCGTGTTCGCACCTGTCGGAAAGCGTAGAAACACACAAGGAAACACTGCTCTGTTTGTAGAAGTGTTAACTGTGCTCTTTCCCAAAACACATGGAGAACAATTATTTTTAAAAGGAAACAAAACTCCTTGGATCCATCTATCCGTCTCAACTCAAGTTTATAAAATAATCTTTTAGATACGCCTGCAAAGTGTCTTCATTGAATGTCGCTACTAAATCTAATATATGTAATCTTTAATAAATACTTTCCCTCCCTTTAGAGCGCCTGTTTGTTTCTCAGCACCGACGCCTGCGTTTGATCTACCGACGAGTCCGCTTCTTTCCCTCGTCTTCCTACTGATGAAGAGAGGGAGAGGCAGTTTCAGTAGAGGGGGAGGACAGAGAGAGGAAGAGGGGGAGGTGAAATGGAGAGGAAGGTGTTTCCGTTCCCTATCCGTCGGTGCCGTTCTTGTTGGTGTTGATGCTGTCGGGCGTCTTCCCGTCTTTTCGCGGCGGCATCCTCTCGTTGATACGGTCCAGACCGCGAGCCTCCTCGAAGTTTCGGATCTTCCTCGTGGGGGAGATATCTTGAATGGCTGCGGAGAAACAAGAACACATCAAATGAATCGAAAGGTTGGAGGAACCCTGGAGGAACTTCCTACTGATGTCCCGACATTTAAACATTCAGGGTTCCCAAAGGCTTCAGGAGGATTCATAGGAAGTCTTCATATTCAGGGGGTCACTGTACATTATTTTATTTCTGTAGGGTCGCTGGTTCAATTCCCCGAACAGACCTTAATATATAGAGTGGACTGGTACTTGGAGAGGTCCCAGTTCCGCTCTACGCCCTTGAGCAAGGCACCAGATTTTCTGTGTTTATTTTTTAGCTTCAAATCAATGATAAGAAGCCAATGTACCGAATGACATGACAATGATATTAGAAATGGAGCTGGCCATCAGTAACAAACAGACATTTGCATTACACGGTTTAGTTGAATACTCAATTCTGATTGGTCAATTCAGAACATGTGACACGTTGTTAATCCAGTAGCGCGGACCGCTGTCAAAGACTGTAATGACCGTTGCTAAGGGGGATCAAGAAAGAGATAAAAAAAATCATAATAATGAAAATGTTTCCACACAAATCATAATGTTTTGCAAATTATTTGGCGGCCCACTTGTAATGCCTTCGCGGACCACTAGGGGGCCGCGGCCCACAGGTTGGGAGCCGCTGCTCGAGTGTCTATTCTTCTAAATACCTGTTTAATTAGCCTTTGTGATGGGATGTGAACGCACAGCCTGCCACAGAACAGATGAGTGAAACCAAGCCAATCTCACAAAGAAACGTGTAACAGCTCCGTTGGTCCACCGGGCAAAACGTAGTGTATTCACAAATAACCCTCTCAAGACGTGGATACAATATGTTGTAAAAAAAATACATCGAGCTCAAATAATCTTGGTAATATCTATCAAACTATGGATCCTAATCATCCACTGGACGTAGATTCTGAAAGTACCATATACACTTCTCGCTGGAATGTAATCAAAAAGCATTTTAACGGCCAAACTATCCTACAATTTAGGATTTTCCACTAAAGATAAATCGGGTGTCCGCCATGTTTTTTCCCCTCACGCTCGGAAAGTTTGCGATCACGTGACATGGACACTGCTCATTAGAAATCAATAGGAAAACATATTGTATCCATGTCACGTCTTGAGAGGGTTATTTGTGAATATACTACGTTTTGCCCTGTGGACAAACGTCGCTATTACACGTTTCTTTGTGAGACTGCTTTGTCCTGCCACAGAACAGATGAGTGAAAACCACAACTACCGTCACAGAAACAGCTCACACAGAGGAGACTTACGGAAACGTCCGGAACATCCAGGGAACCAGAGGAAACGTGAGCAGATACAAAGCAAACTCGTTCAGAAACAAACTCTTACATCATTTCACTTTTTATATGTTCTATAACAGAGGAACGAGGGGGCAGAGGAGCTCTTGCAGAACCAGAAGTCTGTGAAGATAAACCTTTCACTTCAAGTCCCTGATACACAGTTTGCATTTAAAGAAATAAACTCACATATTTGTGTTTAAGAGGGAAATAAAAATACTTTTGCTATACTGACCTCTAGTACATTTACTGAAATAATCTCTTGATTTATATTTACTGACATAATCACCAGTAAGCTTCTCAAACACATAGTTAGATAAAATAAATACTGAGCGTAAGCAACGGTAAATCATTAACTACAGTTAAAGTAATTAGATAAAAGTTAATTAAACATTTAAAATATCATAAATATTATGTTTAATATTAAAACTATTAAACAGTTGAAATAATTATAAAAATAAAATAATTAATAATAAAAACTGTTTTAAAAAAAAAGTAATTATTGGACAGCTCAAATAATTAGAAAAAAAGTAATGATTAAACTGTTTGAATAAATAGTTAATAGTGATATTAAAACTAATGATTGAACAGCTAAATGAATAAGCTGATTATACGACTGACTTAAATAGTATTTCTTAACCCTTGTGTTGTGTTGAAAAGCTGTTTCCGTTCATGGTGTTCTCATGATTTATCTCAGTCCATAACACAAAAACATAATGACTATCATCCAATATTGTTTTAACTACATCATAACTAACTTATTATGCATTCATAGCCGTACAATCCTGTAACATTAGACCACATATTTAAGTAAAACATGTGATTCAATTCACTCATTATATTTCCTATAGTGAAGACAGTTAACGTTATCTGACTATAATAGACTGTTAGAATACAATCTCCCCAAAAAAGGTTTTAAATTATTGTTACAGTGGATGAAGGGGGTGGGGTGTCTAAAGTCAAAGGTGAATCTTGATTGGGCCAAATTTGACCCGAGTCACCCACAACATGCTGCTGGGTCTCCCCAGACCTCAACACCAAATTATACACTTTTTTAGAGACCTTCAGACGTGGCTAAAATGGTCCAAAACAGTTGTGTAGTGTTTATATAGCTGTTGTGGAGGACATCATGAAGCCTTGTTCAGATACAAAAAACTAGAGCGTAGTTATTATATAATTTGAACTGGAAACGGGTCAAGGGAGACCCGAACACAACATAAGGGTTATACAGTAAGGTGAAGAGACCTGAATGGAAAGTTATTATTAAATAGTGGAAATAATCCTTTAAAAAAGTGTTAAACTGCACTGTAACTTTAATTCATGTACTGGGCTTACTGGAGAGACACTGGGCTCACTGGAGAGACACTGGGCTTACTGGAGAGACACTGGGCTCACTGGAGAGACACTGGGCTTACTGGAGAGACACTGTGCTTACTGGAGAGACACTGGGCTCACTGGAGAGACACTGGGCTTACTGGAGAGACACTGGGCTCACTGGAGAGACACTGGGCTCACTGGAGAGACACTGGGCTTACTGGAGAGACACTGGGCTCACTGGAGAGACACTGGGCTTACTGGAGAGACACTGGGCTCACTGGAGAGACACTGGGCTTACTGGAGAGACACTGGGCTCACTGGAGAGACACTGGGCTCACTGGAGAGACACTGGGCTCACTGGAGAGACACTGGGCTTACTGGAGAGACACTGGGCTCACTGGAGAGACACTGGGCTTACTGGAGAGACACTGGGCTCACTGGAGAGACACTGGGCTCACTGGAGAGACACTGGGCTCACTGGAGAGACACTGGGTGCAAAGTGCTGTATAAATAAACTTGCCTTGCCTTTATATTTAATATATTAGATATTTGACGACATAAAAGTCCCCATGGCTGCAGAAGCACTTCCTAGTTTAAAGCAACTTTTGATGAGTTGAAATAAAGAGTAAAGTAGTGATTAAATCATTTAAATATTTAGCTAAAAGTAAATATTAAACAGTACAAATAATAATAAAATAAATAATAATAAAAACTGTTTAAAAAAAAAGCTAAAAGTAATTATTGAACAGATAAAACAATTAGAAAAAAAGTAATGATTAAACAGTTTGAATAAATAGTTAATAGTCATATTCAATAATTACCTGTAAGTAATTATTGAACAGCTAAATTAATAAGATGATTAAACGGGGGACTTAAATAGTTTTTATATAATAATAATAATGAATACACAGTTGAGATGAATATCTAAGGTATGAATGGAAGTGGTTGGAAAGTGATTATTGAATAGTGGAAGTAATCCTTTATATTTTATAGATAACTTAAGAGTTCCCCATGGCGTTAGAAGCACTTCCTGGCTCTTCCCACAGGGGGGGGGCAGTCTGCAGATAAACAGCTAACAGGATTAAGTTGTGGAAACATCCGGCAGGGAGGCCCCGCTCTGAGCCTCTGAGTCTTAGAGAGCTTTCCTCTGACGGGGAACTCTCCTCTACAAACAGGGCTTACTGGAGAGACACTGGGCTTACTGGAGAGACACTGGGTTTACTGGGAGAGACACTGGGCTTACTGGAGAGACACTGGGCTTACTGGAGAGACACTGGGTTTACTGGAGAGACACTGGGTTTACTGGGAGAGACACTGGGTTTACTGGAGAGACACTGGGTTTACTGGAGAGACTGGGTTTACTGGGAGAGACACTGGGCTTACTGGAGAGACACTGGGCTTACTGGAGAGACACTGGGCTTACTGGAGAGACACTGGGCTTACTGGAGAGACACTGGGTTTACTGGGAGAGACACTGGGCTTACTGGAGAGACACTGGGCTTACTGGGAGAGACACTGGGCTTACTGGAGAGACACTGGGTTTACTGGAGAGACACTGGGCTTACTGGAGAGACACTGGGCTTACTGGGAGAGACACTGGGCTTACTGGGAGAGACACTGGGCTTACTGGAGAGACACTGGGCTTACTGGAGAGACACTGGGCTTACTGGAGAGAAACTGGGCTTACTGGAGAGAAACTGGGCTTACTAGGAGAGACACTGGGCTTACTGGGAGAGACACTGGGCTTACTGGGAGAGACACTGGGCTTACTGGGAGAGACACTGGGCTCTTAAAAACACTTTAATGATCAATCATTATAAAACATATATATTATTCTGAAATGGACCAATCTGCACAATGACTACTTTTACTGTCGCTACTTTCACTATATTTTGATGAGAATACTTTTCTACTTTCACTTGAGGAACATTTTGAATTCAGGACTTTTACTGTAACAGAGTATTCCTACACTCTGGTACTTCTACTTTTACTCAAGTACAAGATCTGAGTACTTCTACTTTTACTCAAGTACAAGATCTGAGTACTTCTACTTTTACTCAAGTACAAGATCTGAGTACTTCTACTTTTACTCAAGTACAAGATCTGAGTACTTCTAGTTTTACTCAGGTACAAGATCTGAGTACTTCTACTTTTACTCAAGTACAAGATCTGAGTACTTCTACTTTTACTCAAGTACAAGATCTGTGTACTTCTACTTTTACTCAAGTACAAGATCTGAGTACTTCTACTTTTACTACAAGATCTGAGTACTTCTACTTTTACTCAAGTACATGATCTGTGTACTTCTACTTTTACTCAAGTACAACATCTGAGTACTTCTACTTTTACTCAAGTACAAGATCTGAGTACTTCTACTTTTACTCAAGTACAACATCTGAGTACTTAGTGTTTTATATGTCCGATAGTTTACAGATCTTTATCTTCAGCGTCCCTTTTTTAGTTCTGTTTTATCTTGTATTCTGAGATGTTTATATTGTATAATTGTGTATTTTCATACTCTTTTTGAATTGGTTATTATGTGCAATTCTTGTTTTTACATGCCGCTGCAACAAAAACATGTCCCACTTTGTGATTAATAAAGTACATCTTATCTTATCGGTCATCTAGCACGTCTAAAGTGCTTCATAACATTTGACAGTACTGGTATCAGGGTTATCTAACAGACGCTGATAGTGCAAGAGCAACCATAGAGTAACACAGCAGTGATGGGGGGTATAGAAACAGAGGGACTACAGAAGTGTTTAAAGGGAACCACACACAGAGAGTAAACAGCTGACTGCGTACCTTGTGCTTTAGCTGCCTCAATGGTAGCTACGTTAAAGAGAATTAAAGGAGGAGAAAAGGCAGTCATCAACAACAGTGATGTAAACCCCCCCGGAGACAAACAGAGTGAAACCGTCATCAGAAACATGTCAGTGAGGAGCTCTAAGATGGAGCCGGGGTCATCAGGACTTAAAGGTGTGCAGAGGAGGATTTGGTGCTAAGAATCTTAAAAGGGGGGATGGGGAACTTTGTGAACTAATGACTATTTACAAACCCTTTAAAGCCTTGATTTCATCCCTTCAGTTCATAATGTGTCACAAAATGTATGGATTCAGAGTTTTCCATATACTCACTGTCCTAAGTGTTTTTGATTTTTAGCTTTTAAAGGTCACCTATTATGCACAATCCACTTTTATACAACATGTGTCCCCTCTGTGTAAAGAGACTCCCTAACCTGAACATCAGCAGGAGAGGACTCTTTAAAGTAGAAACACTACATACTGATATACACCTGAACATCAGCAGGAGAGGACTCTTTAAAGTAGAGACACTACATACTGATATACACCTGAACATCAGCAGGAGAGGACTCTTTAAAGTAGAGACACTACTTACTGATATACACCTGAACATCAGCAGGAGAGGACTCTTTAAAGTAGAGACACTACATACTGATATACACCTGAACATCAGCAGGAGAGGACTCTTTAAAGTAGAGACACTACATACTGATATACAACTGAACCTCAGCAGGAGAGGACTCTTTAAAGTAGAGACACTACATACTGATATACACCTGAACATCAGCAGGGGAGGACTCTTTAAAGTAGAGACACTACATACTGATATACACCTGAACATCAGCAGGAGAGGACTCTTTAAATTAGAGACACTACATACTGATATACACCTGAACATCAGCAGGAGAGGACTCTTTAAAGTAGAGACACTACATACTGATATACACCTGAACATCAGCAGGAGAGGACTCTTTAAAGTAGAGACACTACATACTGATATACACCTGAACATCAGCAGGAGAGGACTCTTTAAAGTACAGACACTACATACTGATATACACCTGAACATCAGCAGGAGAGGACTCTTTAAAGTAGAGACACTACATACTGATATACACCTGAACATCAGCAGGAGAGGACTCTTTAAAGTAGAGACACTACATACTGATATACACCTGAACATCAGCAGGAGAGGACTCTTTAAAGTAGAGACACTACATACTGATATACACCTGAACATCAGCTGGAGAGGACTCTTTAGTATAATTTGAGCATTGTGCAACAATTTGATACCGCAAATGATACTGTTGCTAACAAGCTAGCTAGCAATGAGCGGAGATCGACTATAGGAAGTGTTGGAATTGAGACACAGCATTAACAAACATTCATTCATCATTTTTTTTTTTTCATGGACAAAAATCCACGACCACGTCTTTGTTGTTTCTCTCGTTGATCTGAGAAGGACGATGACATTCTCCCCCAGCATGCACTCTGGTGGGCGAGGCTCTGATCTAAAGGTCTGGACAGGCTGGGGGGGGGGGGGGGAGTAGAGAGCACTTCCTGTTGTGGGACATTGATCCTGAAACCTTCTGTTTTATCTTTGTTTATATGGTAAATTGTTCTGACCTGAGCTCCTCCAACAACGCAACATATATAATAACATACAAAAATACAAAAGCACACAACGAGAAGTAAACAAACACGTAAATAAAACACAGAGTTGGAGAGGAGCCAAAGACAGTGACACGGCAGCCATCTTTTGAGTATGAGATAAATGTACCTGAATTTCTACCTTTGGTTTCAACAGGATTTAAAGGTCACCCGTCATGCTATTTTTAGGCATATATTATAGGTCTCAGATATATAACAATATATAAAATACATGTCAATGAAGTGTTTTGCTCAAAATACCAAACAGATCATGCATTTTAGACATCCCTCTATTTCAGCCCTGTTACTAAAGTGCTGATTCTGGGTCTGTAGCTTAATACTCAGCTAAATGCTGCCGTGATTAAACATCATATCATGTTCCAAACCACATCAAGGATTATGTCGGAAACAGTTTGGAGCTCAAACTCTTTTCTCTCTCAGGTTTATCACAAGGCGAGTTCCTTTTTATTTCCTGCTTCTTTACACATACTCTCTCCAGTACAGGTTAGCTCTGAGTGTTAGCGATGCTAATGTAAACACATATTACGTCCAAAACACGTTGCGCATTGTTTCTGACAGCAACGCTTCTGATTGGCCCGTGGGTGTAAAGCCCGCCCACATTTCAGATATTATGTCATATCGGACGCAAATCTGGATCAGCTCCGTTGTTCCCCCGTTTTTAGAGATTTGGGTACGGAGGAAAAGAGAGAGGGGTTTATTTTCTGACACTTTGTGAGTCTCCTGACACACCGGGGACACATCTGTATGTATCAAAGACATCATAAAGTGCATTTTGCATGATAGGAGACCTTTAAGTATGGATTTATTTTTGAAAATGCAGCAACCTTCACACCGTTTCCCTGATCCTACGGCATCAGAATAAACTACTCACCCATCTTTGATATAAGCTTATAGTTAGGGCTGGCTCAGGCTTACCTTGAACCTTGAAAAAATAAAAAGGTTTGCACACGTTTGAAAACACATGCTGGGTGACGGGGGGGGAGGAAATGTCACTTTTTGGGGGATGTAGGTGGTGCTGAATGGTAGATAGGAGGAGGAAGATGGAGGTTACGGAGAATAAAACCCACTCACCAGTCTGTAGGGTCTGCTTCCCCCCCGACAACACCCCCACAGGAAGAGTCCCGGTCGGGGTGAGGCCTTTCAGCGTCAACACGTTCTCACTCTCCTCCCTGAACACACACACAGCACACACACTTTACATTTCAGCAGCACACACACACACCTGAGAGGCAATAATAGGCAATCTGTCCGATCCAAATGATCCAGAGTCCACTAAAACTTCAAAACCAGCCCAAGAGAGTACGCATATGGACATTTTCTGGTTTAAACTGCTTTTTGAGATCCTGAAAATCACAGAAATTGACCTTTAATAATACCAATTTACCATTTTATCACGGATATAGAGCTGCAAGTGTTAGTCGACAAAACAAGATGTTTAAAAACTTCACCTTGGAGAAGCTGGGATGGACTTTTTAACATTTTGACCAAATCATAATAATCCAGATACATACTGACTATGTTTATATGCATGTACAAATACAGTAATAAGATTCATCCAAATATCTTATTTGTTATTTACATTGCACAGATTAAATGGAAATGCAGTGCAGTTTTGAAATTACGCTTATTATTATTATTATTATTATTATTATCAATAAAGACTCTTCATTGTGTATCATACCTTGATATATGACTTACATTGAAAGGTGATATATTATTAAATCTATTAATGTATTATTATATATAGAATCATCTTGAGCTCTAGGGTAAATGTTATTTTGGCATCATGTCTTCTTCTCTCTGCACTGTACATTTTACATTTATGTTCAATTTAATATTGAATAATCAATTTCTTGCACAATAATATCCTGCATTATATTATCTTATGTACATTGCCTTGTGTTACCTACCTACCTACCTACCTACCTACCTACCTACCTACCTACCTACCTACCTACCTACCTACCTACCTACCTACCTACCTACCTACCTACCTACCTACCTACCTACCTACCTACCTACCTACCTACCTACCTACCTACCTACCTACCTACCTACCTACCTACCTACCTACCTAAAGAGCACGAGGCTGCATATCTCTGCAGGTCGATGTGTTTATCATGAGCGTGATGTGTTACCTGAGCACGGAGAAGACTCGAGCCATCTTCCCCACGGCGCGGATCTTATTCCTGATCACCTCCTTACGCATCGCTGACGTCCCACCTGGAAGCACAGAGAATGAATCAGTGAAATACTCAATACTGCTGCGTACATGCTTTACGAGTTAATGGACGTACCTAAAATATAATATATTGAAGTGACTGTTATTTTATATATTGATTGTTGTGTTTGTCTTAATGTGTGTATATGTGTAAATGTGTCTGTTGACTTGTATATATAGGATATACATATTTTATACATATTTGTATACATATCTGTACATTGTATTATTGTATTTTTGTTTTCGGGATTGTTGGAAACGCTATTTCGATCTTTCTGTCTGTACACACAAACTGAAAGATTGACATTAAAGTTGATTTTGACTTGAAATATATATTGTAGTAGTACAATGTGCACATTTTGTATTTATTTTTTATTACTCCCGATTTTTATTCCATATTTTATTCCTTTCCATTTCTATCTATATACTGTTATATTTTACTATATTTTTTACAAATGTTTATATTTTTCTAGTTCTCTATCTGTGTTTTTAATTCTTTTTTAACTTGTATGTATGCACCACGACACCAAGTCAAATTCCTCGTACGTGTAAACTACCTGGTGATAAACCTGTTTCTGATTCTGATTTTAACTGTGCACCTGATGAAAAGTGCTTTGCAAATGAAGCTTGTTATTATTAAAGAGTTTTATTCTATGTTATTTCACCTTTTTACTATAACAACGTGTGTACCTTCATAGAGGTCGTCTCCCTCCGACATGAGCTCATCATCAGAGCAGATGTTCAGGACGTTCACCAGCATCTCCGTCACTGGGGGGCGAAACAATATAAATATGTTTCAGGAAGCTGACCAAAATATATGCAATTTACATTTAGGAAATGTATGTCTGAATATCCCCCCCGAAAGATACACTGTTCCCTCAGCCACAGGGGCAACATCATGCAATATTCAGAGGTGCATGTTTGTAAAAAGAAAAAACACAAATGAAATATTATAATAGTAAGAATCAAATAGTAAAAGTTTCCCTGACTGACAACACTTGAACTAAATCTAATGTTTGTGTTTAGTTAGACACCGACATGTATGTCCGAATATCCTCCCTAAACGTTTTGACTTCCTGAGTTTAACACGCCGCTTTAAGCCCAAAATCGTCCAGGCATTAACGGCCCGTCCACACGGCAGCGTCGCGTGCTTCAACGGAGACGCTTCCCCTTCACTTTGAATGGGGTGACGTCACGCTTTGCCGAACTGCATTGTGGTTCCGTCGCTTTGCCTCCGTTGCTCGCTTCGAAAGTTGAGCAAAGTTCAACTTTTCAAGCGTCGACAGAAGCGCCCGCCAATCAAATCATATGCCAGTACAAGCTCTAGCCAATCAAACCGCGTGCTTGTGTGTCCGGGGCAGGAGATTAATGTGATTGGTTGTTGGTCGCACGCCAGACACGCCCACCGGCAAGCTTCAACGCACGCTGCCATGTGGACGTACCGTAAGAGTCTGTAGCTGGAGATTCCTCACAAATCCACAGGTGGAAAATCATGCTTGTGATTGGATGAAAA
Organism: Dissostichus eleginoides; assembly: GCA_031216635.1. Taxonomy (NCBI): domain Eukaryota; kingdom Metazoa; phylum Chordata; class Actinopteri; order Perciformes; family Nototheniidae; genus Dissostichus; species Dissostichus eleginoides. The sequence continues at coordinate 2,703,895 of CM062269.1, read as the reverse complement.
CTGACCGAAATGTATGCAACTAACAGTATATTTACGTCTGAATATCCTCCCAAAAAATACACTTTTCGCCCAGCCACAGAGACTCAGATGTTTCTGGAAATAATGATCACAAAGCTCTTTATTGTTCTCATACTGCCTGTGCTGCAGCACCTCTTTTCACCCTCTGTCTGAAACCAGAGCCCAGTCTGCTCTGATTGGTTAGCTGGCCGGCTCTGTTGGGATTTGTCAACCGCTTAGAGATGTCCCCCCCCTTAGCCTATCACGTACAATGTGTTGGAGCGCTAGCCAATAGGAGCAGGAGTGATCCACAGTGATGGCACTTTGTTCTGGAAGTTTTAGCATTTGCACAAAAAGTCATAACTACAGGAGAGGGAAAACACACACACACACACACACACACACACACACACACACACACACACACACACACACACACACCACACACACACACACACACACACACACACACACACACACACACACACACACACACACACACACACACACACACACACACACACACACACACACACACACACAAACACACACACACACAGCGTACCTTTCTCTCCCACAAAAGGCAAAGACCATGTGAAGACGTCCATGAAGTTGGGCAGCCAGTAGGGGTGGGGGGAGCAGTTGAACTGTCGGATGTTCATCACGTTGTTCTCGTATTTTAATACGGCCGCTGGGATGGACCGAGGGAAAGAGACGGGAGGAGAGAGCAAAGGAGTGAAGCGTGGGAAACACAGGAGGAAGGAGAGAGAGGAGTAAATAAAAACCTTTGTTGTTGTAGACGTCGAGGTAATTTGGGGCGGAGAAGATGGTGATTAACGACGGGAAGCCGGTGGTCTGGCTCTTTCTGTACATCCGATACCTGAAACAAGCAAACAAACATATTACATTCATCTGAAAAGACTGATCAATAAGTAGGGAATTACCTTGTGGACGAAAAAAAACATTTCAATCAACATTTTTCTGTCTTTTTACAGTCCAAACAATTAAACAATTAATCAAGAAAAAAAGAAAAAAAGACATAATGGAAGATTAGTTACTTGCAGCCATTCAACGTAATCTCTATGAAAGAATAGTGGAAATACATGACCCTTCTCACCCTGCATCCTGCGCCTCATGGGCCCTGATCACAGACAGCAGGTTATTATTCACCAAGAAGTCGCAGACCGCTGTGTAACTGCAGAGAGAAGAGAGACGTGTGACTCACTGTGAGGTCAAAGCTTAGACAAACCATCACAGGAGAAGCAAAACTCATGATTTCACTGAGAAATAGAAATATTGTCTTATTTATTGTCAGCATGTCTGTCAACTGTTGAGGATGAAACTATTGTTTTCCGCTTGGCATCGATGCCTTGTTTTTCCCAGAAAGGGGGTGGGGTATTATATCGCCAGGAAGTGACGTAGCGCTTCTCTCATTTATGCTATAACTCTGCAGTGGTGATCCTAGAGTCGGTGGGGGCCCTAGGCAAACATTCACTGGGGGCCCCTCGAACCAGCTTTTCACCACCACGCACAGCCGACATGTCGTTGCAGTAAATTAAAGGGTATTTCATGTTGTCGTTGCTGTGGACCTTCTTAATCTACCTTCTTCGGGGACCCCCTTCTGGTCCGGGGCCCCAAGCAGTTGCCTGTTCGCAAGGAGCGCCCCTGTAACTCTGACAAAGTGGCGGTACTAATTTATTTATTGTGTATTGTGTCATTTCTAGTTTTTATCTTTAATATTTTTATAATTCTTAATTGATATTAGCCTATCTTTGGCTCTTGCTGTAACAATTGTAAATTGTATACCACTAATATCCATTGGACCGGCTAGCGCTCCAACACATTGTAAGTGATAGGCTAAGGGGCGGGACATCTCTAAGCGGTTGACCAATCAAAACAGAGCCGGCCAGCTAACCAATCAAAGCAGACTGGGCGACATGTCACAGAGGTATTCTGTTTGTGATAGAAGCGCCTCCCTAAATAACCGTGTTGACATGCAGTTTGCATCTGTTAGCCTATTTAGCTAAATTCATATTTAATGTGGTGACCTATATTTGAAATGGACTGTTTAAACAAAATGTTGTGACCCACAAGAGAAGCTATACTCTCATTGATGCCGTTTATATTTAATCTGATATTATGTAATAATTGTTTGAGATGTTTTTTACAATCTGCCATTTAAAATATGATCTAATCTGTTGTTGATCAGAATCAAAACACTTTATCTATGCAGGGGAACATTGGGATTTGTGGAAGTTACTTCATTTTAAAATAGAATAATTTAAGATATTAATATAAGTGTAAAAAGTTAAACTGTCCAAAAAAATATCAATAAAATAAAGAATAAAAAAAGTTTTTGTTAACATAATAAACAAAAGAATAATTTGCAATAAAAGATTAATAAATATAAAAAATGTTTGCAAAATGTCCAATAAAATATCAAATTAAATTAAATTAAGAGAATGTGTAATAAAAAATTAAGAAAAATGTTGAATAAAATAAAAATATATATAGAAGTTAAAGCAAAATGTCCAAAAGTGTAAACAATTAAATACAAATATTTATATAAACTTAAGAAATTAAATCAAGAATGAGCAATTAAAGATTAAAAATATATATATTTATATTCACATAAGAACATAAAGTGATCAGGGGGTCCCAGGTTCAAACCCCACTGCAGTCAGCATGTCGTTGTGTCCCTGAGACACTTCACCCCAAAGTGCTCCTGTGGGGATTGCCCACAGTATTGAGTGTGCAAGTCGCTTTGGATAAAAGCGTCTAACAAGTAACATGTAATATAATGTGTGTGTGTGTGTATCTGTGTGTGTGTGTCTGTGTGTGTCTCTGTGTGTGTCTGTGTGTGTCTCTGTGTGTGTATCTGTGTTTGTCTCTGTGTGTGTCTCTGTGTGTCTCTGTGTGTGTCTCTGTGTGTGTCTCTGTGTGTGTCTCTGTGTGTGTCTGTGTGTGTATCTGTGTGTCTGTGTCTCTGTGTGTGTCTCTGTGTGTGTCTCTGTGTGTGTCTCTGTGTGTGTGTGTTTTTATTTTATTTATATCTTTGTTTTTTATTATATATGTTGCATCGTTGGAGGAGCTCAGGTCAGAAGAATTGCATTGCCATTTCTACACTGTAGCTGCTGAGCATATGATGATAAAACCTTTGAATCTGTGTGTGTCACCTGAAGAAGTAGGAGCAGCCTCTGACTGAGTTGTGGCTGAAGTGCTCCGTCGTCTTCTCGCTGCCGTAGTCCTCGCCGGGGTCGGCCCAGATCAGATCACACATCGGACCGAACGCTGGAGGCTCTTTAAACCGGTCTAACTGTGACACACACACACACACACACACACACACACACACACACACACACACACACACACACACACACACACACACACACACACACACACACACACACACACACACACACACACACACACACACATAATGTTTTAAGTGAATCTGGATGAAGTCAGAATTCTAAAATGATGCCAGAAAACAAGATGTTTTTGTACTAAGTGTATTCTGTAAGACAACAGAACAATGTGGCATCTTTAATTAAGTCAGATTACTATAGTTTACAAATGCTGTTTGTACAAACGCCTCCCTAAATAACCGTGTTGACATGCAGTTTGCATCTGTTAACCTAATTGGTTAAATTCATATTTAATGTGGTGACCTATATTTGAAACGAGCTGTTTTAACATTTCTGTGCCCTAATAAACCATTTGACCCACAAGAGAAGCTCTCATTGATGCAGCTTACATCTCTATCTCATCATATTTAATACATTGTTGAGATGTTTTTATACAACTCTGTTTTCATGTTTTCAGCTTCATGTGAAATAATAATAATAGATGAAATGTGTATAGCGCCTTTCAAGGGGACCCAAGGCTGCTTTACATGGTGAACAAACAAACAAAGAAAAGGGGCAAATAATAAAGGGATCGATGACTTACTTTGCGTATGTCGTCTAGGCAGTTGATTTCTGGAGAGAGTCCGCCGTGCACACACAGGAACTGCTGGTTGAGCAGCGCGGCGAGAGGCAGGCAGTCAAAGGCGTCCATACAGGCGTCATACACCCGCTCAGAGTACTTTATTTTACCTGCAGAAAACACACAACAAAGGGTTCAATGTGCACGTCAACAAATGATAGATATGCTAACAGGGGATTCCAATTGAATGATGTTTAACCGACACACACACGTACACTATCGCCTCACAGTGATTCAAATAGTCTCTGCATTTAACCCCAAACTAGTAGAAGGAGCAGTGGTGCTTTAGCTACAGACTGAGTTAGATAACACACAGAGACACTTACACACACACAAACACACACCCAGACACACACACACAGAGACACACACACACACACACACACACAGAGACACACACACACACAGACACACACACAGACAAACAAGGACACACGCACAGAGATACAGGCATAGACACACACACACAAACACACACACACACAGACGGACACACACACACACACACACACACACACAAGGACACACAAACACACACACACGGACACACAGACGGACACACACACACACACACACGGACAGACAAACACAAACGCACGGACACACACAAGGACACACGCACACAGACACACACACAGACACACAGACACACACACACACACACACACACACACACACACACACACACACACACACACACACACAGTGGAGCAGTGGTGCTTTAGTTACAGACTGAGCTAAGATAAGATAAGAAGTACTTTATTGATCCCAATTTGCTTCAATGGCGCCGGTGATGATGGCTGAAATTACTAGACTAGAAATAAACAATCCAAAATGTAATCATCTCAAACAGAAGCTACAGACTGAGCGACTGCTGCTCTCATGTCTTCAGCCACAGACGCAACAGCAGTCTCCTCCATCAGGACAGATGATTGTTTCCAGGCATATCAATGGTCTGCAAAGGCTAAACTTGTGTTCCCTACAGAGGGAGATTTCACTCAGGACTTAGAGGCACTACTATACCTTAGAGGACTCTTTAAAGTAGAGACACTACATACTGATATACACCTGAACATCAGCAGGAGAGGACTCAGTACATACACCTGAACATCAGCAGGAGAGGACTCTTTAAAGTAGAGACACTACATACTGATATACACCTGAACATCAGCAGGAGAGGACTCTTTAAAGTAGAGACACTACATACTGATATACACCTGAACATCAGCAGGAGAGGACTCTTTAAAGTAGAGACACTACATACTGATATACACCTGAACATCAGCAGGAGAGGACTCTTTAAAGTAGAGACGCTACATACTGATATACACCTGAACATCAGCAGGAGAGGACTCTTTAAAGTAGAGACACTACATACTGATATACACCTGAACATCAGCAGGAGAGGACTCTTTAAAGTAGAGACTACATACTGATATACACCTGAACATCAGCAGGAGAGGACTCTTTAAAGTAGAGACAATACATACTGATATACACCTGAACATCAGCAGGAGAGGACTCTTTAAAGTAGAGACACTACTGTACATACTGATATACACCTGAACATCAGCAGGAGAGGACTCTTTAAAGTAGAGACACTACATACTGATATACACCGAACATCAGCAGGAGAGGACTCTTTAAAGTAGAGACGCTACATACTGATATACACCTGAACATCAGCAGGAGAGGACTCTTTAAAGTAGAGACACTACATACTGATATACACCTGAACATCAGCAGGAGAGGATTCTAAGTTTAAAGGAACCACAGCAGACACTCAGGAGGAATACCTATACACTCTAAATAAGGATTATTGTGTATGCATTACTTATTTATCCTAACCCCTTCTCTTGTACTGGTTGATGTTGTTCATACAGAACCTCTCGATAGCTTTTATTCTGAGAAAAATAGATGTAATTCTGCAGGACCGCAATCTGAAACCCTTAAAGCTGCTAGTCTGTGGGCGGGCGAGTTACATTTGTAGTGATTAAAATGTGCTGTCTGCCAACGAGTCTTTGTCTTCGGAATTTGAATACTAATGCCTCCACACCTGCTTCACACACACACACACACACACACACACACAAACAAACCCCCACACACACACAATCACACACAACCCCCCCCCCACACACACACCCCCACACACACACAATCACACACAAACCCCCACACACACTATCACACACACACACACAGAGACACAAACACACACACACACACAGAGAAACAAACACACACAGACACCCACCCACACACTCACACAAACACACCCACACAAAAACACACACACAGAGAAACAAACAAAGACACACAGACACCCACCCACACACTCACACACCAATCACACACACACACACACACACACACACACACACACACACACACACACACACACACACACACACACACACACACACACACACACACACACACACACACACACACACACACACACACACACACACACACACACACACACACACACACACACACACACACACACACAGTGCTAGCAGCCCATTTGATTTCAGTACCAAAGAAAATACATTTGAATATAAAAAGGATGAATTGGATTCTTCTGTACCAAGTGGATGCAGACATTCAGAAAAACGTGATTGATGGCATCGATGGGAAGTTGTACTTTTGTATGTGTGATGAATAAAAGGTAGAAATGAAAACGTGGCAGCGTAGGAGGACGTCACAGCGTCTTCAGAAGTGAGCACTTACATTCCTGTTTGAAGGTGAAGTACTCGGTGAGGTGTCGGCACTCGTGGTTCCCCCGCAGGAGGAAGAGTGTGGTGGGGTGGTTGATCTTCAGAGACCAGAGGTAGAGAACACACTGCAGACAGGAGAGAGAGGAGGAGTCAAGATTCAAGGCTTTTATTGTCATGTGTACACAGCTACAGTGTAGTTATGACAATGAAGATCTGAGGTCACAGGCTCCTCCAACAGAGACAACACAATAAAACAGATAATAGTGCAAGTAAATACAAATAAAATAGAATATAGTAGAGTGCAGAATAGTCTATATACACTTCTGGAGATTATGCACAGACCTTCAACGTCTGGAAAAACTGTGAAAGTGCTTTGAGAGTAAATCAGATGTTGACACCATGCCAGGTGTTTTTAAAGTGTTCACATTATTGCAGCAGACGTTCAGTAACTGTTGTTAAGAGACTGCAGTGAAATTAAGTTCTCAGATAAATGAATATGAAAAACCAACAACAAGCTACACACTTGTCTCTCTTTCATTTATTTAAAAAATATAACCCAATGAAATTTTGGCATATGGAGTTATGGACATGGAAAAAATTAAATATGTTTAATGAAAATAATATTGTCGTATTATTATTTATAATTATTATACATGAATTCATATATCACTCACACATTTTACACCACAGAACTATTTGATTTCTGTCATGTGGACTCCAAACATTTGAAACAAAATATATATATACGTATATAAAACCATAAATATATAAATAATAATAATAAATACATTAAAGATTTGTTTTATATATCAGTCATAAACTGATAAATTATACACCAAATAACTATTTGATTGTAGGTGTAGGAGTTTAAAAAGGAGAAATTAAACTAGAGACCAAAATGACAAAAAAACACGCAAGTGACAAAATGTGTAAGACACGGGTTAATAAGGGGCTCTTAACACGTATTATTAATCATCGTGTGTGTGTGTGTGTGTGGCCTAGCATTACTATCCTTGTGGGGACCTAAATCTGTTTACACAGTCACGTGTGGGGACTCGCCTCCCTTATGGGGACATAAGGGAGGTCCCCACGAGGGGAATAATTAATTTTAGGGTGAAGACTTGGTTAGGGTTAAGGTTAGGATAAGTCTCCAGGAAATGCATGTAAGTCAATGTAATGTCCCCTGAAGTGATCTATACATCGTATGTGTGTGTGTGTGTGTATGTGTGTGTATGTGTGTGTGTGTGTGTGTGTGTGTGTTTTGTTTCTCTTTCACACATTCATCTGATCTGAGAAAAAATAGGTATTTTCCTCTGGTAGTATAAGAGTCTCTAAATTACCAAGAATAGCAACAAACTATAGTCGATTAGTTAATTAATCACAGACCTTATTTCAGGATAACAACCAAAAACACATTCAGAAAACCATTGACTTCCAGACAAGGGGAAAACTGCTAAAATGCTGATTCATTTTCCAGGTTTTAGGACTAATTTTCAGGGAGAATAAGCGAAGGAAGACCACAACACAACTGACTATTTAAAAACCAAATATAATAAGGGTGTCAGCCATTCAACATGTCTATTGACGTCCATTGTTGTGAGGATTAGTGAACAGTATGTAAATGTGTACATGGAGGACGTGGCTAAAGGCTAACGTGGTTTTAATGAGAGCTCTGTGCTGCGTGTTCAGTCTGGAGTGGGCGACGCAGACAAAGGAAATGGCACAAAGACATAGAAAGTGACTACCTTCACCTCACACACACACACACACACGCACAGGCACACGCACACACAGACACACACACACACGCACACACACACACACGCACGCACACACTTCAGGCCTCTTTGATCCAGGAGAGTGTGTGTGTATGGACAGAGAGAGAGAAAGCTTAGGGAGTGAAATGGATGCACTGATTCTCCACTTCCACTGGTCTGTAAAGGTAGCACGCTACTTAGAGATGCTATGGTGACTCCTTATGTTGCCACGGTAACCACATCCTGATATCCATGTTCCTATATCTGTCCTGCGTGTGTGACTGAGCTCGTTGGCCTTCCCTTTCAAATGTGAAGCATTTGAAAGGGAAGAAATAGGATTTGAGCAGAGTTTTATTAGTTTATTAGCTTAAAGAGTATATCAGTATGAAGTGTCTCTACTTTAAAGAGTCCTCTCCTGCTGATGTGCAGGTGTATATCAGTATGAAGTGTCTCTACTTTAAAGAGTCCTCTCCTGCTGATGTTCAGGTGTATATCAGTATGAAGTTTCTCTACTTTAAAGAGTCCTCTCCTGCTGATGTTCAGGTGTATATCAGTATGTAGTGTCTCTACTTTAAAGAGTCCTCTCCTGCTGATGTTCAGGTGTATATCAGTATGTAGTGTCTCTACTTTAAAGAGTCCTCTCCTGCTGATGTTCAGGTGTATATCAGTATGTAGTGTCTCTACTTTAAAGAGTCCTCTCCTGCTGATGTTCAGGTGTATATCAGTATGTAGTGTCTCTACTTTAAAGAGTCTTCTCCTGCTGATGTTCAGGTGTATATCAGTATGTAGTGTCTCTACTTTAAAGAGTCCTCTCCTGCTGATGTTCAGTTGTATATCAGTATGTAGTGTCTCTACTTTAAAGAGTCCTCTCCTGCTGATGTTCAGTTGTATATCAGTAAGCGTCAGCTAAATGAAATGTAATGTAGTGTCTCTACTTTAAAGAGTCCTCTCCTGCTGATGTTCAGGTGTATATCAGTATGTAGTGTCTCTACTTTAAAGAGTCCTCTCCTGCTGATGTTCAGGTGTATATCAGTATGTAGTGTCTCTACTTTAAAGAGTCCTCTCCTGCTGATGTTCAGGTGTATATCAGTATGCAGTGTCTCTACTTTAAAGAGTCCTCTCCTGCTGATGTTAAGGTGTATATCAGTATGTAGTGTCTCTACTTTAAAGAGTCCTCTCCTGCTGATGTTCAGGTGTATATCAGTATGTAGTGTCTCTACTTTAAAGAGTCCTCTCCTGCTGATGTTCAGGTGTATATCAGTATGTAGTGTCTCTACTTTAAAGAGTCCTCTCCTGCTGATGTTAAGGTGTATATCAGTATGTAGTGTCTCTACTTTAAAGAGTCCTCTCCTGCTGATGTTAAGGTGTATATCAGTATGTAGTGTCTCTACTTTAAAGAGTCCTCTCCTGCTGATGTTCAGGTGTATATTGTAGCGTTATCCAGACTATCCTACAGTAGTAGACCATATTGCTGATCCCCAATAGAAGTCCCAGAGCCACATCACGAGGTCCTCAGTGTAAACCAAACATCATCATTTATTCTCTTTCAGTCCACCTCTTTCAACTGTGACATTTCAGCAACCTCTGTACTACCCAGTGTCCATCCAAGCCCCTCGGAGGGGTCCAAATGTTAGCATACCGCCGTGTGAAGTCCACTACAAACACACCAGCCTCGCCTTTACTTATATTCCTGAAGATATTGTGACTTTTCAGAAGAATTTTCTCAGAAAGTTACAAACAAATAGTTAAATCTCTTTGTCATAGGAGTAAACTTAGTTGGCATTACGGTCTTGTATTCCTGTCAGATCAAACACAAAATGAAGGAAATGTGATGCAGCAGAACCAGAGATACAGTCTTTTTTTCATCCCATGGCAAATCCTAGCAGCGTCATTAGAGACGAGGAGCAGGCTACAGAACCCGGGGAAACTCAATTATATTCACTCAAGAATTTCTTCATTTCATGACTTGTATGTTGTCCTCTTACCCAACCAACACTGACTCAAGTGACATCACATGAGGCAACAGATCAGACTTTACGAAGCTCCCTTTGAAGCCAGAGAAGCCTTTATAGCACTCTTTAACGTATTCTGTCAGGACTGCCCAATGAAAGCCGATTACTCGAAGCATTTCTCGATTTGTTTAACCTTTTGCTAGATCATTAAGGCTAGTCATTGGTTGCCGTCAGACATCATTTTATAAATGACACGGAGGTATCTGAGTGTCCGCCATGATAAGAGCTGTTTGAATTCTCTAGATCAGGGGTCACCAACCTTTTTTAGGATGAGGGCTACTTTCAAAAAATAAAACAAGTCGGGGGCTACTTTTACTCCTCTTTTTTTTGTTTTTGGCAGTGTGTATATTTAGCACATTTTAACATTATTATATGCTGACCTTTAACCTTTGTGAGCTGTTTGGGTCTGTGGGACCCGTTTTCAGTGTTTACTAAAATAACATGTATTCAATGTAATTATTATTAACCTGCTTTATTTATTTGACCTTGTTGGGGAAATATTTCCCAAGGCCCATAGCTTTGACCCAGTGTATCAGTTCATGCTGTCCTGACTGAGCACACGCACCTGTAGCCTTGGCTGCTGTGCTCTCAGTGTTCTGTCCTGACTGAGCACACGCACCTGTAGCCTTGGCTGCTGTGCTCTCAGTGTTCTGTCTCCCTGTTCCTGCCTGTTGGCGTCAGCTGATAGAGGAGTTATGATTCTATGTTGTTATGCACAATGTTGATTATTCTCTCTGAACTAGCTAAATACATGGGTCTGGGGTAGAGTTCTTCAGAATTGACGTGGCAACTCTACCGTGAAGTCAGAACCTCTGGCTCTTGGACTTGTTTTGTGAATTCTCCGGCCGAAGCTCCAAATAAACCCATCAGTGTTTGACATCCAGTGTCTCCTTTTGAGTCGGCGACTCCTCCTGCATTGCTACACAGAAGTTTCCCCCACAGACCTCACATCCTCTAGGGGGTCCTCACCTCCTCCAGGGGGGTCCTCACCTCCTCTAGGGGGGTCCTCACATCCTCCAGGGGGAACCTCACATCCTCTAGGGGGGTCCGGCGGCATGCACCCCCGGGAAGATGTGTTTTAAATGTTGAAGTGAAATGCATCAATCTGGAGCACTTTGAGCACCAAATGAATTGATGGATACAGCTCTCAACACTCAGATGAAAGGGAGCTGTATACTTTTCAATGATCCAAACATCTTTAGAATATGATCACAACCAATAACTAATCATTGAAACGTGTTTATTCTTATCTTATGTTACCTGGTTAGCATTCTTTCTTTTATTTATGCATATTTTACTAATCACTCCTCTTTCAAACGTTTTACTGTCCTATAGTACACATTGGAATGATTTCTTACTTTATCTATAGTAAATAGATAAAGGTGCTGGTGCTCTCTCTCTCTCTCTCTCTCTCTCTCTCTCTCTCTCTCTCTCTCTCTCTCTCTCTCTCTCTCTCTCTCTCTCTCTCTCTCTCTCTCTCTCTCTCTCTCTCTCTCTCTCTCTCTCTCTCTCTCTCTCTCTCTCTCTCTCTCGCTCTCTCTCTCTCTCTCTCTCTCTCCTCTCTCTCCTCTCTCTCTCTCTCTCTTCTCCTCTCTCTCTCTCTCTCTCTCTCTCTCTCTCTCTCTCTCTCTCTCAGAGGCTGAGTGCTCCTCCGTGGCGATGACGGCTTGCGTTGAAAAATAATAATAAACATATTTGTAAAGTGGGGGGACACAAACGGGATTTCGAAAAGTGCGGGGGACATGTCCCCCCTGTCCCCAGTGGAAATTACGCCATGCGTGTGTGTGTGCGTCAAGTGCAATAAATATAAGCAAGTTGCAACACACACACAGTAAGACTCTGCCCCTCATGTGCTGTAGGCTGGCACGACTGGGCTGTTCAATGGGGCTGATGTGTTGTAGAATCTGCCAGAAGGAAAATCCCGGTCACACTCCTTATGAAGCGGGGAGGTGCCACATTGCTTTTCTTCCCGACTGCAACGCTGGTCCCGCAAATCAAGCAAGAACTTGATTCATTGTTGGGGTGGGGGGAGGAGGGGTGTTAGATAGATATAGAGTTGTAGTGAGTAGATAGAGTTCGCTTTGATTTAGGTTTCGTTTATGCATAGGGTAGATTCTTTTAATTACATTTCCTTTTTTGTTTTGTGTATTTTATACATTTTGGATTTGCTTGGCGAGCTATTTTTAGAACATGCCCGGCGGGCGACTCACGTTGCCCCTGCGGGCGACTAAGTGCCCGCGGGCACCGTGTTGGCTACCCCTGCTCTAGATGGTAGTAAAGGAGCTTCAATGCCTTTAGGATACGATACACCGCTGTCTCGTCATCATGCCGTCACCCAGTGTCAGTGCAGTCCTGATGAATCCTTCCTTTCCTTAACACTTATTGCCAATTTCCCTGAGGTTAAGGAAAAGTGGTCAGGGAGAGACATAGGACCTGATTTTCTTAACTACAGTATTTCACCACAGCCATTGATCTTGATTGGTTGAGATTAGGATAGGTTGTCATATGCTTGTCTTGAGATATAAAGGTAAGCCACTGTTATCAAATGGTTATTCTTAGGATAGGTCGTTGAGCAGCAAGTCTGGCTCAAATTAAGTTTTCACAAATCTTTGGTAACCATCTACAAACAACCTTCAGTCAACAGAGAATTATTGAGATTGGTTGATGAGACTATTGGGCTGTCAGAATATGGGACTATTAGAACAATACACAGGTATGATCAAGTAAAAGTAAAGAAGTATGGGCTTTGAAATGTACTTAAGTAAAAAGTACCCATAACTAGCAGCTGTTTTAAAGAGTACCTGACCTCCCTTTATATTAATAGAACAATAATGTCATTGTTAGCTAATGAATGTTTCCATGCTGAACAACGGCAACATGACAACGTTTTCATTGGTCCCTCTTCTTTAGAGAAGACCAGGAAATGATGGATACACGGATCGTGTTCAAATCAATAGGCACGCAATGACTCTAAATAATAATGATCACGCCACCAAACACACATTCAAACTAAAGGAACCAGCCTGTTTGGAACATGGAAGAAGTAGAAAGTACAGGTATTTGTGTTCAACATGTAAGAAGTAGAAAGTACAGGTATTTGGGTTCAACATGTAAGAAGTAGAAAGTACAGGTATTTGGGTTCAACATGTAAGAAGTAGAAAGTACAGGTATTTGTGTTCAACATGTAAGAAGTAGAAAGTACAGGTATCTGTGTTCAAAATGTAAGAAGTAGAAAGTAAAAAGTCGTCAGAGAAAGAAGTAGTGGAGTAAAGTACTGATACCAGAAACATGTACTTAAGTACAGTAACAAAGTATTTGTACTCCACTACTTCCCACCTCTGTCTGTAACACAGGTGGACAGCAGAGGGTTACACAGCAGTCCTGTCTTCTCTGGACTTTAGGATATCCATTAACTGGGTCATTATCGTAACAGCCATGAATCAAAGTCTACAACTACAGCCGCCCTCCGGTCAGGAGTCTCGAGTTTCACTTTGTACAGCCGGACTGTTCCAATCCTCTGTCTTATTTTTAACCATCGAACACAAGCATGCGTGAAGTGAACTGTGCCCTTTAAGGGTGTCATCGAAATAGAAGTTCAGACGGCAGAACTCATTTGGCCCTGAAGACAGATCCTCTCTGCGGTGAGTTAGAAGTGACTCTGACCCAACATCTCAACCATCCTGAGAATCAAAACAGGACATGCCTCCATTAGGATGGGCCGAGTACATATCTTCAGACCGCTTTCATGTAAACCAAACACCGAACCGGTAGACTGAGTAGGTAGCAAACTTGTGTTAACATCTGTCATCCATTCGTACCTTTTTACACATTGCACCGTCCAATGGGATGATCCAAGATGGCTTTTGTTTCGGACTAACTCTTTCTCGACTTGTCTATTTCTCCCCAAGAAAACACATTAGCTCATCTTCAACTGGAAGGTGGATTTAGAGTTGGTTATGTGTTCAACTTTCTGTTGTTGGCTGGTTTTGAATTTGCCAGAACACACCATAATAACAAATGTCGGTTTGCATAAGATCCATAATTTTAATTATCCAGAATATTTTATATTGTTTATATTTGATATCATATTTTTCATTTTATTTTTAATTGTTCATTCTCTTTTCCAATTTTTTAAGTATTTTAAGTATTTGTATTTTAGTGTCTGAACACACTGCTGCTTCTGTAACTAAATAATTTCCCATAATGGGATCAATAAAGTATCTGTCTGTCTGTCTGTCTGTCTGTCTGTCTGTCTGTCTGTCTGTCTGTCTGTCTTTCTGTCTGTCTGTCTATCTCTCTATCTATATATCTATCTATCTATCTATATATATCTATCTCTCTATCTATATATCTACCTACCTATCTATCTATCTATCTATCTATCTATCTATCTATATACCTATCTATCTATCTACCTACCTACCTATCTATGTCAACAACGAATGTCAACATTAAAATTGTCCCAACTCTAACCATCATGCAGTTTAATTTAACTTCATCTTAATACTTTAAATGAAATGCAAACAATGGCCCTGATGCACTCCTCTGCCATAGGAGCAGCAGAAGCCACATTCACACCAACAGGTCAGGTTACATTCTGACAGAAAGGTCAGACCTAAGGTCAAAATAAAGCTGCTTATACACTGACAAATGTCACAATGTTCTCAATCTGACTGGCTATCTTATTATTGTTCCTCGTTTCAACACATGTTCACAACCGTAGAAATTAGTGAGAATTTGCCTAATTTATTCAATTAAATTGTTATAATATAAGAAGATTTAGATGCAAGGCAAAATGTACAAAACCTAATTATGTGGCAACAAAAAACATAAGAAAAGTGAGCCTACTTGTAATATGTAAGTCTACTCTTGTTACTTTAATCTGCACTGTACTTTTAGTGTTGTGATACCGTACATTTAACGTTACGGGACAAATAAAGGATTTCTGATTCTGATTCTGAATAACCGGTTAATAATGGCACATTTCCACTGCAGCGCGTAGCACGGTTTAAGCGTGCCGTGCCAAACCCGGCCCTTTTTTTGTTGCGTTTCCACTAGGCGTAGTTCCGGCTAACGGGTACATTTTCACAGTTTTTCTGGCTCTCCAAAATCCAGGTTCTTTCCGGGCCAACAACCGGGCTGAGTATGCTAAACTAGTGAGAGAATCGCTGGCAACTACAACAAAATTAACATATTTTACCGTGATTTAATTGTAATACACGTTTCAAAATGATGCCGAAGTAACAAAATACTGATACCAGTTAGTAAAAACCATGAATTAATGCTTTGACAAGTGTGCAGACAGACGGCAGGCGAAAAACCTTTTAAAATGCGTGTTTTCTGAATGGAGATCGGCTAAGCTAACATTGTATATGCCCCGTCCACACTCACAACAACGGCCTATACAGACATAAATAAACCAGCGACTGTATTGACCATCAAATCAAATCAAATCAAGTTTTATTTATAAAGCACATTTAAAAGCGATTTTTGGTCGAGCCAAAGTGCTGTACATGTAATAAAACGATAGTTACGTATGTAACTACGGTTCTATGAATCCTGGATGACCGCCAGAGGCGGTGCTTAGCACTGAATATCTTCTGTCTCGCGCATGCGCAGGTCGAATATTTATATCAACAAAGTCACGTGTGACCTCGTATGAACCCGGAACGCATAAGTTCCGGTGTTGTCAACGAGTTCAGTCCTATGGAATCTTCTCGCGGAAACACGAGATTCCGAGTGACCAAGAACTCTGGCGGTCATCCAGGATTCATAGAACCGTAGTTACATACGTAACTATCGTTCTATTTCATCCTTACTGACCGCCAGAGGCGGTGCTTAGCACTGGATGACTTATACCAACAGAGTCACGAGGAAGTCTGAATACTTACCCTATAGGGATGGCCTAGGTGGACTCTGCAGGAGGACCACACCCAGCGGGTGAGGGGCGGCAACATTCACCCTTCAGTATCTGGCGAATGTTCTCGGGGATGCCCATGTGGCCGCGGCACATATGTCCTCCAGCGGCACACCTCTCAAGGTCGCCCATGACGTGGAGACACTCCTGGTAGAGTGGCATTTTACTCTGGGTGGCAAGGGACGGTCATTCGCCTTGTATGCCTGGGCAATGACGTCCACAATCCAGTGGGACAAGCGCTGTTTTGAGAGCGCACAGCCCCTTCTAGGACCACCGTAACACAGAAAGAGCTGTTCAGACTGACGTATGCCTGCGGTAGTCTGGACATAAGCTCTAAGGGCCCGCACCGGGCATAAGAGTCTTGACCTCTCTTCCCCCTCCCCTGATGGGGGTCAAACCGTGCCAGCTGGATAGGCCGATTAAAATGAGAGCGTGCCAGCACCTTAGGGAGGAACGCTGTGTTCGGCCATAAGGTGACACCTGAGCCATCTGAGTTCCACCTCAGACACGAGCTGTTCACGGACAAGGCCTGAAGCTCGCTTACACGCTTTGCTGAGGTGATGGCAAGAAGGAAAGCAGTCTTAGCTGAGAGCCACCTCAGTTCTGCCTGTAACAAGGGTTCAAAGGGAGGCGAGCATAGGGCCTCCAGCACCAAGGGCAGGTCCCATGTAGGAGCCCTTGGGATTCGGGGGGCGAAGCCTCAGAGCTCCCCTCAAAAAGAGGGATACCAGCCTATGGCTCCCCACTGTGTTGTTGTCAACCCTTGCGTGTTGAGCTGATATAGCAGCCACATACACCCTGAAGGTAGCGGGACACCGGCCGTCGTCCAGGAGGGACTGCAGGAACTCAAGAGTAGTAGGCACCGAGCAATGTACTGGGTCCTCATTTCGCCCTTGGCACCAGTCAGAAAACAGTTTCCACCTGTTTTCGTACTGCCTACGAGTAGATGGTGCCCTAGCATTGAGAATAGTCCTCCTGACAGGCTCTATGCAGTCGCTCAGCAGCGGGCCGGGCCCTCCAGTGGCAAGACCCACAGCTGGAGGCGGCAGGGGTCGGGGTGCCATATCCGAGCCTCCAGCTGAGACAAGAGGTCCTTCCTGTTGGGGAGACGCCAAGGCGTCCCGCAACAGAGTCTGTGCAGCAGGGAGAACCAAGTCTTGGCTGGCCAGAAGGGGGCCACCAGAAGAAGCCTTTGGGACATGCATGTAACTCCCTCAGATACTCACAAGAGGGAGGAACGGAAAAGGTGGCGGGTGCCAGAGTGCGCCTGAAGAACGCACTGGCAGGCGCTGTTTCGGGCTGCTGTACATCCAGCTGCTGGCGAGCCAGTGCCATGCGAATGACGGTACCCATGGAGCTGTCATCTGCCTCCTCCGAGGATCCATGAGCTGAGGTACAGGAGCCAGGCCCAGAAGCATGGGATGGGCCCTCCCCGTCATACTCATTAAATTGAGTGGCTGAAGCTGCCATCGAGAACACATCGTCATCTGGAACCAGCTCAGCCGTGGGTGGATTGGGTGCAGCGGCGTGCTCCGTACGGGCACCAGAATGGAGAGCCAAGAGGAGTGACTTCATCTGGGCTAGCTCAGTAGTGAGTAGGTCCACCCTGGAGGACAGCCTATCAGGCTTAATCCTCTTCTTGGGCGGGGCACCCGCAGCCTCTGCGGCCCAACGCCTAGGATGGGTAGGTTGGGCTGGGGTCGCCTGCGCAGGGGGAAGGCCACCCTCAGTCAGTAGTTCAACCTCGGCTAGTCTAGCAGCTCTTACCGCACGAGGCATGATGGTGCAATTCATGCACGGGTCCTCCGAAAGGTCCTCCCTCAGATGCTCGAGGCCAAGACAAGAGGGGCAAAGGTCATGGCCATCCTCTGGTTGAAGAGGAGCCATACAGGTGTTACAGCCGTTAAACATAGCGACAGTACCAATGAAAAACTCCAGACTAATTGCTGCTGGCAGCTTAAGTCAGTCTGAGCGAGAGCACTCAGCTGACTGTAAATAACTGGGCCAGGAAACAATATATGCTTTGAGAGGAGAGCGGGAACACTCTCTCCACTAGCGCCGTAGCGAGTTAGCCTGAGCGAGAGCACTCTGCTAACCGAAGGATGGAGCGGGTATTAAACCAACTGTGTGCAGTGAGAGGGGAGCGGGAACACTCTCTTCACTAGCGCTGTAGCAAGTTAACTTGAGCGAGAGCACTCAGCTAACTGGAGGATGGAACAGGAACCAATTGAGCGCCGTGAGAGGGGAGCGAAGACACTCTCTTCACTAGCGCCCTAACGAGTTAGCCTTGAGCGAGAGCACTCAGCTAACTGGAGGATGGAACAGGAACCAATTGTGCGCCGTGAGAGGGGAGCGGAGACACTCTCTTCACTAGCGCCGTAACGAGTTAGCCTTGAGCGAGAGCACTCAGCTAACTGGAGGATGGAACAGGAACCAATTGTGCGCCGTGAGAGGGGAGCGGAGACACTCTCTTCACTAGCGCCGTAACGAGTTAGCCTTGAGCTAGCGCACTCAGCTAACTGGACCAATTATGCGCCGTGAGAGGGGAGCGGAGACACTCTCTTCACTAGCGCCGTAACGAGTTAGCCTTGAGCAAGAGCACTCAGCTAACTGGAGGATGGAACAGGAACCAATTGTGCGCCGTGAGAGGGGAGCGGAGACACTCTCTTCACTAGCGCCGTAACGAGTTAGCCTTGAGCGAGAGCACTCAGCTAACTGGAGGATGGAACAGGAACCAAATGTGTGCAGTGAGAGGGGAGCGAGACGCTCTCTTCACTAGTGCAGTAACAAATTAGCTTGAGCGAGAGCACTCGGCTAACTTGCACACAATTATCTCATTAGCTTGAGAATAGATAGCACAGCAATAAATGGTAGCGATCTCACCGACTGACGTGCAGGAGCGTCCGCTCTTTACCGGTCCGGAGCTCCTGGGGTCCGAGCGGTGAACACCGCGGTCCCCTCCCTTGGGAGGGCGACAGCTCGTCGCAGCCTTTGGAGGCGAGCGTTTATTCTAGCCCGCAGCTCCGATCGAGACGATCACAAGGCTACAGGTAGCGATGAGCTAGAATCGAATTTTCAACAAGCTAGCTTGGCTTCTACTCATAAAGTAGTAACCTGTGCAGCGAGAAGAAAAAAGGACTGAACTCGTTGACAACACCGGAACTTATGCCTTATGGGGTCATACGAGGTCACACGTGACTTTGTTGTAAATATTCGACCTGCGCATGCGCGAGACAGAAGATATTCAGTGCTAAGCACCGCCTCTGGCGGTCAGTAAGGATGAAATAGAAACACATTACTACAATCACAATAAAAGACAATAATTTACAACAGAAATATAAAAAAAAAAAACACAGGGAATAGTCAGGAGTCGTGCTCCGCTCTGACTCGAAGGCCAGGGAGAAGAAGTGAGTCTTTAGTGAGGATTTAAAAACCCCTAGGGTCTGGGCCGACCTCACATGGAGGGGCAGAGTGTTCCAGAGCCTGGGGCCAGCTGCTGCGAAGGCTCGGTGCCCTCGGGTTTTGAGCCTGGTCTTGGGCACTACCAGCAGCAGGTGGTCAGCAGACCTTAAAGCTCTGGGGTGTAGCGATGGAGGAGTTCTGCTATATAGGCCGGAGCCAGCCCATTCAGGGCTTTGAAAAGAAATAAAAGGAGTTTAAAATCAATTCTGAACCGAATTGGAAGCCAGTGCAGTGAGGCCAGAATTGGGGTGATGTGGTCACGCTTTTTGTGGCCAGTCAGAAGACGTGCAGCTGCGTTCTGCACTAGCTGCAGGCGTCTAATTGAGGCCTGGTCCATACCCACATACAGAGCGTTGCAATAGTCCAGTCTTGACACAGACAGTCTGTGGTTTGTACTTGTTTAACTTTTGTCTAGTTTCTTCTCATTGAAGATGACGTCACGGCTCCGCCTACACTGCGTTACTATAGTTACTGCCCCAGCTACTAAACTGTAATGGAAACGTCAATAAGTGTCAATAAGTCAATAAGTGTCAATAAGTAATGTATGTAAAAAGGTAAATGACACTGAAACACAATCTACATCTTCACACTACACCCACATATTCATATCAAATGAACAACCTGGAGGAAACAACGTCTTACCTCGATACTGAAGTATCCTCGGTCCACGTAGTCCCCGAGGAAGAGATACCGTGTGTTACTGGGCGACCCCCCCACCTCAAACAGCTTCATGAGGTCAAAGAACTGTCCGTGGACGTCCCCACAAACTGAGGAAACACAGACACACTGCGGTTAATTTAGAATATAACAACAAGTAGGCATACAGATGTTAAAATACGTGTTTGTCTGGATATATATTTGTCCTTCATTATCCTAAAACTAGCCATACTACAAAAAGAAGCCTCTATTTCGATTATTAATAAACCAGGGGGTCTGTGAACAGTTTTCAGATATCATGATTTAAAGAGGCCTTATTATGCTTTTTGGAGTGTTCCCTTTCCTGTAGGGTGTAATTTAGGTTTAAGTGCATGTAAATGATCTACAAAGGCTAAAATCCCTCCATCAATAAAGTATAAATCTATCTGTCTATCGATCCATCTATCCGTCCGTCCGTCCGTCCGTCCATCTATCTATCTATCTATCTATCTATCCATCTGTCCGTCCGTCCGTCTGTCTATATATCTATCTATCTATCTATCTATCTATCTATCTGTCCGTCCGTCTGTCTATATATCTATCTATCCATCTATCTATCTATCTGTCCGTCCGTCTGTCTGTCTATATATCTATCTATCTATCTATCTATCTATCTATCTATCTATCCATCTATCTGTCCGTCCGTCCGTCTATATATCTATCTATCTATCTATCTATCTATCTATCTATCTATCCATCTGTCCGTCCGTCTATATATCTATCTATCTGTCCGTCCGTCCGTCCGTCCGTCTGTCTGTCTATATATCTATCTATCTATCTATCTATCTATATATCTGTCTGTCCGTCCGTCCGTCCGTCCGTCTGTCTATATATCTATCTATCTGTCCGTCCGTCTGTCCGTCCGTCTGTCTGTCTATATATCTATCTATCTGTCCGTCTGTCCGTCCGTCTGTCTGTCTATATATCTATCTATCTATCCGTCCGTCCGTCCGTCTGTCTATATATCTATCTATCTATCTATCTATCTGTCCGTCCGTCCGTCCGTCCGTCTATATATCTATCTATCTGTCCGTCCGTCCGTCTGTCCGTCTGTCTGTCTATATATCTATCTATCTATCCGTCCGTCCGTCCGTCTGTCTATATATCTATCTATCTATCTATCTATCTATCTATCCGTCCGTCCGTCCGTCCGTCCGTCCGTCCGTCTGTCTATATATCTATCTATCTGTCCGTCCGTCCGTCTGTCTGTCTGTCTATATATATCTATCTATCTATCTATCTGTCCGTCCGTCTATATATCTATCTATCCATCTATCTGTCCATCTATCTGTCCGTCCGTCCGTCCGTCCGTCCGTCCGTCCGTCCGTCCGTCCGTCCGTCCGTCCATCTATCTATCTATCTATCTGACTCCTTTGTTTACCTCCTGAACATAGTGACATCTCTATGTAACACTCGTGCTTCTATTGGCTAGCGCTCCAACACATTGTACGTGATAGGCTAAGGGGGCGGGACATCTCTAAGCGGTTGACCAATCACAACAGAGCCGGCCAGCTAATATTCAATACAATTCAATTTCAATTCAAAGGTTTATTGTCATATGCACATAAGCTACAGTGTCGAATTTTTTTTTTTTTTAAGTCTACAATTATTTATAGCCTAACGTTAGCTTTTACTTTAGAAATCATAAGTGGTGTTAATATGTGGAGATTATCCAGCTGGAAAATGGACTTTATCACGCGTAAGATTTGCTATCTGGTTACTCAGCAGTAGTTTGATACTTAGTTTTTTGTATTTGTTTTGAGAACATATCGCCGCTGCATTGATTTTCCGCGCGACTACCTGTAATGGGCGCGTCGACCTCCAGCATGCACTTCTCCTGGCGCAGGATGTTGGCCCCGTCGTTGATGATCTTCAGCGCTGCCTCCTCCTCCACGCGGCCCTCCTTCACCAGGTGAGTCCGCAGCACCTCGGGGTTCGGCTTCCCGTCCACATAAAGCTCTTTGATCGTCAGCTTCTGCTGCGGGGGGTACGGCACCGCTGGGGAGGGAACAATCACATATTCATCAGAATCAGAATCAGGTTCATCACCAGGTAGGTTGACACGTACGAGGAATTTGACTTGGTGTCGTGGTGCATACATAAAAGTAAAACAAAAAATGTAAAAACACAGATAGCGAACTATACATTTATTCGGTTAATTACATTGTTTGTTGCCTTTGTGATGTCAACTTTTGCATGAATCATACGTTTTTCATTTTACACGTAGAGATTTATTAGTCAGTTAAAAGAGAGTTTCATAAAAACATGATTTTTTTATTAAAGAGGCCCTATTCTGCTTTTTGTTGTGTTCCCTTCCCTGTAGTGTGTTCTATAGGTTTTAGTGCATGTAAATGGGCTACAAAGGCTAAAATCCCTGTGTTCCCTTCAGAGGGAGTTTCTCTCCCACACACTCCCCCCCTAACTGCTTGAAACAACTCCATTGGACTCCTTTGTTTACTTCCGGAACATGGTGACTATTGGCTAGCGCTCCAACACATTGTACGTGATAGGCTAAGGGGCGGGACATCTCTAAGCGGTTGACCAATCACAACGGAGCCGGCCAGCTGACCAATCAGAGCAGACTGGGCTCTGGTTTCAGACAGAGGGTGAAAAGAGGTGCTGCAGCACAGGCCGGTGTCTTCCCATTTCGCCCCTTTCCCATTTCGCTCCTTTCTTACATTAGGCCACATAAGAAATTATACTTGTTTTGCTTGGTCGTGGTTCTTAGGGTTATGGTTAGGGTTAGAGTTTATAGATCTAATGATGCATCCCATAAAGCATTGCATCAAGTCTGTTGACGAATCAGAGGCTGTTGTTGGGGCTGCATGGGACAAGGGGCGAAATGGGAATAAACCGCACAGGCAGTGCTATAAAGTGCAATAAAGAGCTTTTTGAACATTAAAGCATGGAGACATGTCATAGGAGAGGCACTAAATACTGATATGAAGCCGATAAATTGGCAAAATAGGGCAGAGATTTTAAAGACCAATACAAATACCGGCAGATTAATCGTTAACGAAAACAATAGTTAGTTTCAGCATTTGGTATTTTTTAATTCAAACAGCACAGAGGCAGGACTGAGTCGATTAAAGTAAAACTGCTATCTCAGAATTCATCAATGTCATCACATATTTTCCTCATATTGTTTTCGGGTACGATGTGTTTACAGAGACATGTTTTGCAAATAATTGTTATACATTAAGCTGTGCATACCATGAACGGAACAAATAAGCTGTAATCATGAGCGCTGACATTTGCATCGAGAGAGCTGAGATGAAGGTATTGGCAGCAGAGGAAGAGGAGGGGGTCAGTACACCTACATGATGAAGAGATGCACAGAGCGACAGTAAGAAGCCCTGCAACCCCCCCACCTTCTCCTCTCAGTAATCTGCTGCTGCACCACCCACACAATCCTTTTAGCGTCGTCACTTAAAGTCACTGCTTCAGACCTGAGAGCTGCAGCAACAACACAGCAGCAACGACTGAAACTCAAACACCTAAGATTTTCATCGACATAACTACACTGTATGTACGTATGACAAATAAAAGCCTTGAACCTTGAACATCTCAGTGCCTGACAGAGGGTCCAGGAACACACATATCTACAAAGTGTAAGAGATTATCGTTTGTATTTCAAGGATTCAAGGCTTTTATTGTCATGTGAGCATAGCTACAGTGCAGATATGACAATGGAAATCTTAGGTCACAGGCTCCTCCAACAGTGCAACACAATAACACAGATAATAGTGTAAGTAAATACAAATAAAATAGAATATACAGTGTAAGAAAACGTTTTTAGAGAATACTTGCCGAATACATTTTTTACTTGTCCATAGCTATACTTTGTGCATGCTGCACCTATTTTAAATATTATTAAATATCAACACAAAGCGTACAAGAATCTGGGTTACTGTAACTAAGGTAACATGTTACTGTTTATTTGTTCATATTTGGCAAGAAACATGCTATATAAGAATCTTCCTCTTGGGGCCACTGGAATCTTCTTCGGCATCGTATTTTACATCTTCCCACGGTTTTACGACACCGCTAACGTAAGTGAGCGGTAAGAGTTTACTGCATCACACCAAGCCCCCAGGAAGTGCGCCGGACTCTGATGAAAATATTCGTTGTGTCCAAACGGCAGTACTACAATTTCCGTATCATTCCGTGACGTCACTGGGCCCAGAAAGACTTTTCCCCATTGACTAACATTGGGAAAGAGACGTCTGTAAATCAGCGGATAATTTGTTTAAAACTAAATAAACTTCCCAGTAAGAACTATGTTATAGCGCTTATTAGAATCAGTCGGTCCTTAAAGTTGTAAAATGCACTAAAAGCCGAATCTAGATTTATTCTACTGAGCCGAGAGTGGGAGCTCGGGGGGCGGGGCTTAACGGGCGCATGCTCTGTGAGCGCATATACGGGTTCTTCTGCTCTGGCAGGCAGGCATGCTGGGTAATCTGTGACGTTTCGCTCTCTCGAAAGTTGGGCCATTTTGTCTTCATGCGCCAATGAGCTGCTCTCATAGGAAAGAACGAGACCCCGCCTCCCACGCTGTATCCTGTTCTTATTATACATCCATGCATCACACATGACAAAGAAGGAAACGTAAAGCGGTCGCAAACAACAATGGCGGACACGCACAATTTGCGAATGAGTTCTGCCTTTTGTAAGCTGAAGAATTTATCAATCATTTGTCAATAAATATGGGCGAAAAACGTCACTTGTCCGTCGGACACGTCAATGGAAAGATGTACTTGTCCAATATTGTATCGTCCCGGACGATCGGACGTGTGCTTTTTCGCACACTGATATAGTAGAAATAGTGGAATATAGTGGAATATTTATAAAACGGTTACCAAGTGTGGCAATATGAAAGAAAAATATACACTCCAATTTAAATAGTTTTTATTAGTAAATAATGATGGTCAAAATAAAATAGTCCCTCTGTTGCCTTCTGCACAAAACATAGTGCGAGGTGGTTGCTATGCAACAACACTAACAGCTAGCGAACCTATTAGACAGACAGCGTTGATCGATTATTTGGCTATTTATTTACATTCATTTGTATGTTGCCATTTATTGTGCACCCTCTGAAAAGCTGTCCAGCATCAGTAGAATGGCTCACGAGGTTACTTGTATAGGTTGAGGTTGTTCTAGGCTGTTGCTTGGCGAGAATATTGCTCCACTTTCTCCGGTCCCCGAGATTCGGCTTCCAGTAGCTCTGGAGAGAGCTTTAGCACCTGTGGCCACTAACGGTCATCATGTCTCTGCTTTGTTTCAAGACCCGCATCAGAAAGCTTTTGAATGGAGGTTCTTCTCCAGTTGGTCTACCTGCTCTTCACGTAGCTCTGCATGTCGCCGTTTAGGTGCTTTCTGGAGATAGGCACTGCTCAATCCACTCCTCCATAGTAAGGCCACCCCGGGGGTCAAAGTTAAGTAAAGGCCGCTACACACCAACCTGAGACCAAAGAACGCATACCGAAGGCGTCCCGACTTTTACGTCTGCAACGTCACCTGCGTCAGCTACGCCGCCCGCCTACGCCGCCCGCCTACGCCGCCCACCTACGAACACACCGCAAAGACTTCAGTCGACGAGTGGCAATAACTGTCCTTACCAGCAGGCGGCGGTAGTGTGTATTCGTCATTCAAAAGAGGCAACAACCGGAAGACAGACTGCGTGATACACCGAGAGAAGAACAGACTGCGTGATATAAACAAACAACAAATAGCGTGTGCGTTCCATTTTCCCTCTACAGCGAGAAGCTCATGGGGCTTTCCCGAACCTGTGTCGAGAGCTGGAGTTTAATGAAATCTCAGATTTGCCTTCTTAATAGTTTGTTTGGGTCCCTCACTTCCGCTTCGCTTCTCATGCACTGATTCGCTAAGCTGAACAGCCAATCAGAGTGATTTCTTTGGCCGACTTTCTTTGGCCAACTGTCAACCGCGGGAGGTGTGAAAATGTGCCGTAAAGGGACGACGGTGCGGGACACACCAACCTGAGTAGGGCGCCGCGAATGCCCGACTGCCTCTGACGGCCTCGGACTCCCAAAATCGGGTAGGTGTGTAGCGGCCTTAAGGGATAATGTGCAGCGAGGAGGTCATTATGGGTAAAAGAATACCCGACAGGCAGATCAAAAATAATCCGTTGTTATTGTTTGAACTACGTAGCAACGGCAGGAACTGCTTCGATAGCGTTTTTGCGGACCTTTTTGATTACAGATTTGAAAACATCGTTGCTTGCTTTAAAAGTAGCACAATTCATGATGTCAAACCTTGGAAAGTATCTAGAAATCCCTCCCTAATGCCAAAGGAACTGCACACTGAATATGTTTTGCCGTTTGATTTCTATGTCTGGACTGCTGCATAAAAAGGAGGGTTTCTGCCCCGTTACTTCTCCGCTGTTTCCTTGTCCCAGTTTGAAAAGCAGTTTGCTTTTCAGCCCAACTGTATACAGCTTTTCTCAGACGCGGAGGGATACTGACTTGTTGTGAAAAGTAACTACAATTCTACCCGTGGTATACGCTCAGTATATCACGGCTAAGAACCAATCAGATTGCTTGATTTGACTTGGCCATTTTATAATGATATATATATATTGCAAACAGATGAATGTTATGGATCACTAATCACTCATATGTAATTTATCTAATATTTAAGTGTAGAAAGAATCAATATCCAGAGGAAGATTGGTTTTGGTTTGTTACAATTGCTGCATTAGAGAATAAATACAGTTTAAGAAATAATAGAAAAATGTATATTCATTAAATTATGTGGAGATTATCCTGCTGAACTAAACGTGTAAAAATCATGAACGTTTGCAAAAATCAATAAATCCTATTGAACCAGGGAGACATCTCTACACTACTTTAAATGTGGTATAAAAAACATAGATTTTGAACAGTGTCTTTAAAGGTCCCCTATTATACTGTTTCTCATCAATATATCACAGGTCTCAGATATATACAGAACCTGTCTCTGATTGGCTGAAAAACAGATCATTGCAGCATCCCATAATCCCCTCTGTTTCAGCCCTGTTTCCAAAGTGCTGATTCTCTGTCTGTTACTTTAGATGAAAATAAGGAGCCCCTCCCCACGCCCCTCTGAGAGACATTTGGTTAAAAAGAACACAATGGTGCTCTAGGAGGAGAGTCAGGTGATAAGGGGGGGGGGGGTTACCTTGGTTGCTGATTGGCTAATGGTTACACAAGACAAAACATCGTTATGACATCATAAAGTGGCCAAAATCTGATCAGCTCATTTCAGACAGGTTTTATATAAATGGATCAGGACAAAAAGAGAGAGAATCTTTGTTCCTGAAACTTTCAGAGCTCTTTCACAGAGGGGACACATGTTGATGTAGAGAGACATGAAGAAGAGGGGACACATGCTGATGTAGAAGAGACATGAAGAAGAGGGGACACATGCTGATGTAGAAGAGACATGAGAAGAGGGGACACATGTTGATGTAGAAGAGACATGAAGAAGAGGTGACACATGTGATGTAGAAGAGACATGGAGAAGAGGGGACACATGTTGATGTAGAGAGACATGAAGAAGGGGACACATGTTGATGTAGAAGAACATGGAAGAGGGGACACATGTTGATGTAGAAGAGACTGAAGAAGAGGGAGACATGTTGATGTAGAAGAGACATGAAGAAGAGGGGACACATGTTGATGTAGAAGAGACATGAAGAAGAGGGGACACATGTTGATGTAGAAGAGACATGGAGAAGAGGGGACACATGTTGATGTAGAAGAGAGATGAAGAAGAGGGGACACATGTTGATGTAGAAGAGACATGAAGAAGAGGGGACACATGTTATGTAGAAGAGACATGAAGAAGTGCATTTTGCATAATAGGTGACCTTTAAGGGATGCAGGGGAACTGCCTATAAGGAGGAGGGTGCAACAAATACAATTAGTGTGCCTTTGTAAAGCTTAAAAAGGGTGCTTGAAAAACACCGAACCCCCTCCCTAAATCACGCTACATTCATCCTGCATTCCTGATATCATCCACAGCTCCCACAGGTCGGTGAGCAGGACACCTCGTGCCATCAGATGTGACATAAATACTTCCATCAGCTGCTGGAAATCACCACTCTTGTGTGATAAGCAGCGAGGCGGCAGAGACTCAGAGAATGTAGTCACACCCACACACAGCAAACCAAAGTGCAGTATGAAAAAAGGAAAAAAAGCACTAATGAGTTTTAAGTGTGGGTGCATTTGCTAATCAGCGATGCAGAGGAAGCCGCATGTATTTCTCTGTGTGTCTGGAACATGCTGTCGTTTCTAAAGGAAGACAACTGTATTTAACTGATAGATTTCACCAAGTGGATATCTTACATTGAAGCCATTTCTTTTGTATTACATTGAATACGCAAAATTAGGTTTTATCTTGTACCAATTTACGTATGTTTTCAGAACAGAAATGTGACATTGGATAAAGCCAGTTTTAACATTTCCTGTTTAATTTTGACATATCATGCCCCTTTCACACCAACGCGGTTCCAGGGCCGGTTTTCCTGTTCACACCGCGCCGGCTCTTTTCCCCGAAAACCGGTTCTTACCAAGCTCCAAAAAAAATTCGGTCTAGAAGCAAGAACCGCATACGTCACGCTTACGTCGGAGGCGGGGGCAGGGGCGGGATCAACCTCCTGAACAATAACGAAAAGCCCACGTTTTGCCCTGTTTGTACACAACGATGGAAAACCCCAAACCGTGGAACAGATTTGCCGCAAACTGAAGAAAGTTAAGAAGGATTATCAGGACCAAAAGCAAGACCTCGGACGGAGTGGCAGCGGTCGTCCGAAAACAAGTCCACATTACGACTTGCTAGACTCTGTCAAAGAACATTTGAAAGTCGCTTGTGACGAATTGCAGTTCGTGGTGAAGTCGTCGTATTACTTCCATTTGGTTTCGACAAAGCAAAAGCAAAACGAGCAGCGCTTCAATACAATCGGCCATTGTTGTTGTCGATTTGAGGGTTTCCGCGCGGTTTGGCTTTATGAAGCAGGCACGTAAACGGCTACGTCATGACGCAAACGATAACGCCATGACGCAGCACCACTCAGGCTCTGGGCGGTGTGAACAAAACGGGGGCTGAAAATAAAAACCGGTTCCGAACCAGAAGAGGGCGGAGCACGGAGCTAGAACGGGAGCTGCGTTGGTGTGAAAGGGGCATGAGAGTCCAAGGTGTTTCCAGAGGGAAATCTCTTTGTTTCACTCCATATATCCGAAAATACTGCCATAAAAAGCCATTTTCTGCATTTTTTACTGATAAAGTGTTTAAAAGAGAGGCTGTGACTGAGCTTCAGGATGTGGAAAGCAATGTTTGGTGAAAAGAAAGGGATTTCTGCCGAGAGAGGAGGAGAGAAAACTGCCTCTAATGATCTGGAGTGTAACATTCATACATGTACACACTACAGGTGAATAGGGTACAAAATGTCACTAATAGATATCACCGTGAAACTTCCCCACTGACACAAGTATTTTTTACATTACAAGTTTTCTGAAATGTTAGGTTTAAATATGCAAATGAGGCTTTTTGTGATGCTACCTGATGGTGAATTTAGGAGAAATCTAGAGGTACAAAAATTGCTAAGTTAGCACACAAGCACTTAAATGTGTGATTTTTATGTTTTCTTTCCTCTATAGTCTGTAAGAAATGATATAGAAGCTAAAAAACAAGAAAGAAATTGACCAGTGTAAGATAACAACATGACTCTTGACATATGTTAGGTCACATATACATACATTTTGACGCTAAAGGTGAATAGGGTAAAACATTTAACTAATAAATATCACCATGAAACTTCCCCACTTCCTCACTGACTCTAGCACAAGTATTTTTTACATTACAAGTTTTTGAAAATGTTATGTTTAAATATGCAAATGAGGCTTTTTGTGATGCTACCTGATGGTGAATTTAGGAGAAATCTATAGGTACAAAAATGCTAGGTTAGCACACAAGCACTTAGATGTGTGTTTTGGATGTTTTCTTTCCTCTATAGTCTGAAAGAAATGATAAAAAAATGATATGATAACAAACATGACTCTTGACATATGTTAAGTCACATACATTTTGACGCTAAAGGTGAATAGGGTAAAACATTGAACTACTATCAACTAACTAATCACCATGAAACTTGTCCACTTTTAACCGTTATGTTTAAATATGCAAATGAGGCTTTCTGTAACGTCAACTTTGGGTGAATTTAGGAGAAGTCTACAGACACAAATAGACAAAGTTACCAAATGAAACTCCTAAAAGTGGATTTTGGAGGTTTTGTGCCGTGGATATATTACTATATGGCTAATATCCTCCATATACTCAAATATATTTTGTGTATTTTGGATGTTTGCTGTGCAGTGTGATGTTTGTTTTTTTTACCAGGGATGTTGGTCTAATAACTGGAGTGCCACAAATCAGAAATAAGACATGTTATGAAAGCAAAGTAAACTAAAATTGTGTATAAAAACACTGTTATATTGGTTGCTGGATCAATGAAGCTGTGAATATGGGGCTTCAGGAGGTGTTTGCAGAGATGTCAGAAGTACACACATCCTTTACTCAAGTAGAAGTACAGATACTCGTGTTTAAAAATACTCTGGTAAAAGTAGAAGTACTGACTAAACTTCTTTACTCAAGTAAAAGTAAAGAGGGCTTTGAAATGTACTTCAGTAAAAAGTACCCATAACTAGCAGCTGTTTTAAAGAGTACCTGACCTCCCTTTATATTAAACAACAGCAACATGACAACGTTTTCATTGGTCCCTCTTCTTTAGAGAAGACCAGGAAATGATGGATACACGGATCGTGTTCAAATCAATAGGCACGCAATGACTCTAAATAATAATGATCACGCCACCAAACACACATTCAGACTAAAGGAACCAGCCTGTTTGGAACATGTGAGAAGTAGAAAGTACAGGTATTTGGGTTCAACATGTAAGAAGTAGAAAGTACTGGTATTTGTGTTCAACATGTAAGAAGTAGAAAGTACTGGTATTTGGGTTCAACATGTAAGAAGTCAAAGTAAAAAGTCCTCAGAAAAATAAGTAGTGGAGTAAAGTACTGATACCAGAATACTTAAGTATAGTAACACATTATTTGTACTCCACTACTTCCCACCTCTGAGTGTTTGACTCAGGAGACTCAAGTGTAAATTAGGGTACAGACTAGTTCCTGGCCTGCGATGGAGAAGCAGCTCCAGATTGTGCAGAGGACAAGCTGTTGGTATAAATAAACAGTAAGTGCGAGGCGTGGCCGCGAGGAGAGCAGTAAGCTGAGGTACCAGACTTAAGAGCAGATTAGCTAAAGCCTCTATTAGCTAAGGCTTGCAGATCCAGGGGCTGTTTATTTAAAAGCCTTGTCACACTGAAGGGAGCCTCCGGTACGAACAAAGCCGACGCTGAGAGAAAACGTGAAGCCACAGAGAACAGAACAGACACGAGATAACCAGACCGCGTAAACATTTCAATCTCTGACCACGTTTACGAGCGTTAGCCGGGAAGCTCGAGGTGATTAGCTGCGCCGGACAATAATAGCTGGTTTCAATTCCAAAGAAACTGAACACTCAACAGGAATGACACACACACACACACACACACACACACACACACACACACACACACACACACACACACACACACACACACACACACACACACACACACACACACACACACACACACACACACACACACACACACACACACACACACACACACACACACACACACACACACACACACACACACACACACAATATAACTAGAATGGCACTCGGGAAGCGTAAACCCAGGCCAACAGTGCATTCACTTGCTCCTCAAATGGTCCCGGTCTTAAGACTTCGGTTGAACATATAGGTATTCATTAGTATCCGCCGATACCGATCCGATTGAGTGGGCGGGGCCTATGGGGATCTTCCATTTAAAGTGATGTTTAAAACTCACTTAATGCTCATTCACTGGCGGTTCCACAAACAACAACCAACATAATTATTGCATTCAAATGAAGTACATTATTCAAGTTTACATTAACTTTTGAGAATAACACGGGAGAAATGAGCGGAAGCGCTCTCTCTCCCTCTCTCCCCCTCTCTCTCTCTCTCTCTCTCTCTCTCCTGAAAGCCTGTCAGTATCTCATGCAGCTCACTCTACCAGTAATGAGTGACCCGACAGTGAAGAATAAATATATTTATAACTAGTTTAGCTAGTTCCAGAGGTAGATCAAATAGCTAAGTGTGTAAGGTCTAACTCTCAGTGTGTGTGTCGCTCCGCTCACCGGTCCCTCACAGTGTGTTAGGTCTAACTCTTAGTGTGTGTGTCGCTCCGCTCACCGGTCCGTCACAGTGTGTTAGGTCTAACTCTCAGTGTGTGTGTCGCTCCGCTCACCGGTCCGTCACAGTGTGTTAGGTCTAACTCTTAGTGTGTGTGTCGCTCCGCTCACCGGTCCGTCACAGCGGGCGGAGCTGCAGGATTTCTGCTTCACACACGTTGCATACCGCTATTTTATTGGACACCTTAAAATACTGCCAGACTGGTGAAGCCATGTTGGCGAGCTTGTTTTGCCGCGCACAGAGAAAAGGGTCATGTATTTTACGTCATCATTTGACGTCATGCGATCGGCTCTCGCGGTCGGCATTTTTAGAGAGCACCGATCGATCGGCAGAGAGTGAGTATCGGCCGATATCGATCGGCGGCCGATCGATCGGAGCATCCCTAGTATTCAACATTGGTTTGAATTATTATTTAATATATTATTTAATTAGCAATATCCCCCTTTTAGTGGTGTTTTGTTTTTGTTGTTTTATATTTTTATTATTTTATTGTTTTGATCAATTTAGTCTCATTTCTATCTTTCTTTACTGAGAGAGTTATCTGTTCTGTATTATATTTTTATTTGTTTTTCTTATTTATGTTGTGATGAAGAGGTGGGATGAAGAAGAGGGGGTGTGATGAAGAGGGGATGATGAGGAGGTGTAATGAGGAGGGGGTGATGAGGAGGTGGGATGAAGAGGGGGTGTGATGAAGAGGGGATGATGAGGAGGTGTAATGAAGAGGGGGTGATGAGGAGGGGGTGATGAGGAGGTGTGATGAAGAGGGGGTGATGAGGAGGTGTGATGAAGAGGGGGTGATGAGGAGGTGTGATGAAGAGGGGGGATGAGGAGGGGTGATGAGGAGGTGTGATGAAGAGGGGGTGATGAAGAGGGGGTGATGAGGAGGTTTGTTGAAGAGGGGGTGTGATGAAGAGGTGGGGGTGTGATGAAGAGGGGGTGATGAGGAGGTGTGATGAAGAAGAGGGGTAATGAGGAGGTGTGATGAAGAAGAGGGGTGATGAGGGGGTGTGATGAAGAGGGGGTGATGAGGAGGTGTGATGAAGAAGAGGGGGTGTGATGAAGAGGTGGGATGAAGAGGGGGTGATGAGGAGTGTGATGAAGAAGAGGGGTAATGAGGAGGTGTGATGAAGAAGAGGGGGTGTGATGAGGAGGTGTGATGAAGAGGGGGTGATGAGGAGGTGTGATGAAGAAGAGGGGGTGTGATGAGGAGGTGTGATGAAGAGGGGGTGATGAGGAGGTGTGATGAAGAAGAGGGGGTGTGATGAGGAGGTGTGATGAAGAGGGGTGATGAGGAGGTTTGATGAAGAGGGGGTGTGATGAAGAGATGGGATGAAGAAGAGGGTGGTGATGAAGAGGGGGTAATGAGGAGGTGTGATGAAGAAGAGGTGGTGATGAGGAGGTGTGATGAAGAGGTGGGATGAAGAAGAGGGGGTGTGATGAAGAGGGGGTAATGAGGAGGTGTGATGAAGAAGAGGGGGTGATGAGGAGGTGTGATGAAGAGGTGGGATGAAGAAGAGGGGGTGTGATGAAGAGGGGGTGATGAGGAGGTGTGATGAAGAGGTGGGATGAAGACGAGGGGGTGTGATGAAGAGGGGGTGATGAGGAGGTGTGGTGAAGAGGTGGGATGAAGAAGAGGGGGTGTGATGAAGAGGGGTGATGAGGAGGTTTGATGAAGAGGGGGTATGATGAAGAGGGCTCTGACTTGAATTCAATGTCTTATTTGCTGTTTGTCTTGCATTGAGCATGAAAAGCACCGTACAGAAAAAGCATTATTATTAATATACAATTCACGTGAGTTTTCATTTTCCAATTATTCAAACACCACATGAATGCAGCACAAAGTTTTCTGAGCACTGGGCCAGTAGGTTCCCCACCTTGCTGGAGGTTATGATCATTATAATCTGTGGGTAAGTTCGCCTGCAGCAGTCTGTTCAAACACAGATGAAGCTCCGGCTGCCAGTAAACAGCACCACTCGATCCAAACAGAACACGCCACGCAGGGAAAGAGAGAGACTCGCTTTTTCCAACACAGAACATCATAGCGATTTACATTTTCTGTAAAAATAATAAGCTGTTACACATTCATCCAACACATTGAGGAAATAGAGTTCTGCAGGAATGAGTCCTAAAACCCTGACATGATGAGTCCCAATGTTATCCACTTCCTCTCCCCACAATTGAAAGTCATTGGTTTTCAGAATCTGTTTTGGTTGTTATCCTGAAATAAGGTTTAAGAGATATTAAAATGTAATAAAAAAAACTGAGGTTGCTCACAAGAGTCTAAAGGAGATGACTAAACGTCATCACGCCCAACATTAGCCTCCTTTAGCTTAGCGGTGGTGACGTGAAGTCATGTGACCGTGCTGTAGTTCCTTTATAGCCCAACATTAGCCACCTTTAGCTTAGCAGTGGTGACGTGAAGTCATGTGACCGTGCTGTAGTTCCTTTATAGCCCAACATTAGCCACCTTTAGCTTAGCGGTGGTGACGTGAAGTCATGTGACCGTGCTGTAGTTCCTTTATAGCCCAACATTAGCCACCTTTAGCTTAGCGGTGGTGACGTGAAGTCATGTGACCGTGCTGTAGTTCCTTTATAGCCCAACATTAGCCACCTTTAGCTTAGCGGTGGTGACGTGAAGTCATGTGACCGTGCTGTAGTTCCTTTATAGCCCAACATTAGCCACCTTTAGCTTAGCAGTGGTGACGTGAAGTCATGTGACCGTGCTGTAGTTCCTTTATAGCTCAATATTAGCCGCCTTTAGCTTAGCGGTGGTGACGTGAAGTCATGTGACCGTGCTGTAGTTCCTTTATAGCCCAACATTAGCCACCTTTAGCTTAGCGGTGGTGACGTGAAGTCATGTGACCGTGCTGTAGTTCCTTTATAGCTCAATATTAGCCGCCTTTAGCTTAGCGATGGTGACGTGAAGTCATGTGACCGTGCTGTAGTTCCTTTATAGCACGACATTAGCCTCCTTTAGCTTAGCGGTGGTGATGTGAAGTCATGTGACCATGCATTAGCTCCTTTATAGCCCAACATTAGCCACCTTTAGCTTAGCGGTCTACCCCATTACATTGCCGAAAAGTGTATGAAGACCATTTAAACGTTTCCTGACTCTTTATGTCCTCAACACTTTTAAACAGAAAAAGAGAAGCCAATAGCAGAATCCGTGGACAGCTTCCAGCAAACATTAGGAAACATTTAGCGGTTAGCGAGATAACTCCGGTTATTGCTCAGTATTCATCCAGACCCAGATCCAGACCCCTCTGAGACTTCTTATTAGAAACTGCCCGGTCGTCATTAGCATTAATGTTTGATGAACTCTCCAAAATCCACAGACACACACTGCACCAACACCCACACGGTCTGGCATGACAACAAACGAGCGAGGACACAAAGACAGGAGCATCCATCCTGCCCCCCCCCCCCCCCCCCCCCGGGATAATGTTCTGCACGGCGATACGAGCCACGGGTCCAGAATATGTTCGCTATTGTTTCTAAATCAACACAATGGAGGAGGATTGAATTACAAAGATGCGGCTGGGTGGAGATGAATCGAGCACAGTGTGGCGGGATGAATCATGAAGTCCACTTCACATCGCTCTAATTATCGGTGAATGTATTACCCTCGCAGGCGCTTATATTCCTCGTCTCCGTCAGTCAGTCGGAGCAGAAACTCCCCTCTGGCCTCTCTTTGATATTCAATTGAGTGTCAGCTTTAACACAACAGCTACAGTCCAGAGGAGGCATCTTTAAGCTAATTCAAATGTAGGGGGCGCTGCCATTTATAACGTTGATATTACAAATTCTACATCCACATTCAAATTATGCAAAGCTTGTTTTGTTCATTTGTCCATTGATGGTGTTCGAAGCAGTTATTTTAGCACAGTTGAAGATGCACAGGGATATTTTGACATGTTGACTGCAGGGGTTGAATTAACAAAAGCCCGAAAAAACGCTTTTACCCCTAATTGTAAACATTTACTTCCACGTTTAGCCAAGCAAAGTCTTGTATACAGTTGAACAAGTGGTTCCACACACCTGGTAGCCTACAGTAAGTTCACACACACACACACACACACACACACACACACACACACACACACACACACACACACACACACACACACACACACACACACACACACACACACACACACACACACACACACACACACACACACACACACACACACACACACACACACACACACACACACACACACACACACACACACACACACACACACACGTTGACCCAGAGGTTGAGGTACCAGGTCGGCCACAGCTTATGTGCTGACCTACAGTAACAGGGCAGCATTAGTTCCTGTTAACCCTCTTACACACACACACACACAAACACACACACACACACACACACACACACTCACACACACACCCAGATTCCTGATTCAAAACATACGGATGCTTATTTCCAGATCAACTCCACGAAGCGCTAATTAAAGCGTCCAATATATGGCAAATTGCGGCATGAAAGCAAGTGTGTGTACATTTGAAAGTTATATCAACTGATTGCAATAACGCACAAAATGGAAAAAACACTTCTTAGCATTCCAAAACTCACAATTACCTCAAGAAGAGACAGTTGAACATCAGCAGGAGAGGACTCTTTAAAGTAGAGACACTACATACTGATATACACCTGAACATCAGCAGGAGAGGACTCTTTAAAGTAGAGACACTACATACTGATATACACCTGAACATCAGCAGGAGAGGACTCTTTAAAGTAGAGACACTACATCCTGATATACACCTGAACATCAGCAGGAGAGGACTCTTTAAAGTAGAGACACTGCATACTGATATACACCTGAACATCAGCAGGAGAGGACTCTTTAAAGTAGAGACACTACATCCTGATATACACCTGAACATCAGCAGGAGAGGACTCTTTAAAGTAGAGACACTACATACTGATATACACCTGAACATCAGCTGGAGAGGACTCTTTAAAGTAGAGAAACTACATACTGATATACACCTGAACATCAGCAGGAGAGGACTCTTTAAAGTAGAGACACTACATACTGATATACACCTGAACATCAGCAGGAGAGGACTCTTTAAATATGATAGCTTACTGCAGGACTAATAAAGGATTTCTGATTATGTATTGCATATTTTATTTATGAATTGTACATATATGTACTCGTCTAAGATGTGCATAGAACCCACCTACGTCAGCCTTCTTTACCACAGGACTAATGTTGGTATCGGGTGACCCCCTAAAGCACAGTGGTCTCAGTACTCGTCTACATTTCTTCTTCTTCTTCCCCTCTTCTGTCACGTTCCTATTCTCCCTCTCCACCATGTGGCTGGCCATGTTGGGAACATCACTGGGGAGATTCTTTCCACAATTAACTCCCTCTCCTACTGGCTCACACTTCAGCATTCCTGTCCGCTGGCAGGACAGACAGGGATGCAGTGTGTGGCATTAAGGAGGAGGGGGGGGGTTCCCTCCTTACACTTGGATATGTCTGTCCTGTTTTGAGGGGGAGACACAACTGGGTGTGTCCCGAGCAGAGGTGGAAGAAGTACTCAGATCTTGTACTTGAGTAAAAGTAGAAGTACTCAGGTCTTGTACTTGAGTAGAAGTACCAGAGTGTAGGAATACTCTGTTACAGTAAAAGTCCTGCATTCAAAATGTTCCTCAAGTAAAAGTAGAAAAGTATTCTCATCAAAATATAGTGAAAGTAGCGACAGTGAAAGTAGTCATTGTGCAGATTGGTCCATTTCAGAATAATATCTATGATATGTTTTACAATGATTGATCATGAAAGTGTTCTCAAAGCTGGTAAAGGTGCAGCTAGTTTGAATGACTTTGTATACTGCAGGGTAGCTTGTGGATTTACTCCAGGTGGAACTAAAGTCTGATTTAACACTTGATTATATTTCACATCATTCATCCACATCTGTAAAGTAACTAAAGGGATTAAATACATGTAGTGGAGGAGAAGTACACCATTTACCTCTGAACTGTAGGGGAGTAGAAGTACAAAGTAGCTCAAGTACAGTACCTTAGAATTGTACTTAAAGTACTTGAGTAAATCTACTCACTTTACAGCACTGGTCCAGAGAGCTGGGAGTTATGGCGCGTTTCCACTACAGCGCGGAGCCCGGCCTCGCTCGGCCTCGCTCGGCCTCGTTAGGCCTTGTTAGGACCAGCTCACTTGATGGCGCGTTTCCATTACAGTTTAGGAACTGGGGCAGTAACTATAGTAACGCAGTGTAGGCGGAGCAATCGGCTTTTTGTCGGGCGGAGTCACACTGCTTAAAACTGCCGTGACGACTTATTTGTTAGAAGTGAGCTTTAGAACAGATAGGGACACAACGCTTTCAAGCAAATAACAGAGCGTTAGAAAAAACGTACCATGCAGAGACTCCAGTAACGCCGTTGCAGAGTCCAGGCCTCCATCCCTCCCAACGCTAGCCGGTCTATGGCCGTAAATGGTGTCCATTAGCTCAAACCACTTCCAGTTTTTCCTACTGGCACCACTCCTGTTGTTATTATCTTGACCAAGCGATATTCACTCTTCATCTTTTTGAGTTTTTCCCTACACTGCACGACAGTCCTCGAGTAGCCGCTTGTGGACATCTGTGTAGAGACCTCCTGAAATACTTTAATATTGCGAGTTGTCCCGTCGAGCTCCCGCTGGATCTTATCATCTGCAATGTAATGTAGGAACGTCGTCATCCTCGACCAACCACGGCGTGCTTTTTTTTCCATTTTAGCTCCTCTGTTGACAAAAATGTTGTTTATAAAAATGCTGCAAGCTTCGCTATATATATATGCGACGCTAGGGATTATCTCGCGCGCCGATTGTGACGATTCTCTCTGACCAATCAGCAGTCGAGAGTGTTGACGTCACAACTCAGCCTGGTTGTTCCTGGCCCTAGAACCACGATTTTATGAGGCCAGAAAAACTGTGAATTAGGACCCGCCGGCCGGTACTAGGCCAAGTGGAAACGCAACCAAAGTCGGGCCGCTGACGTCACAGCCCTCTTAAACCGGGCTCCGCGCGGTAGTGGAAACGCGCCATTATTCTGTAACCGGAGCAGAGCCGGGTCATCCCACCTCAAGAATTAAGATTTCATCCGTCCTAAATGTCAAGGAGACTGAGCCCGGATATAACCCACTCCTCACCTCTGATTGGTGCTGAGTTACACAGCAGAGCAACACTACGGACGCCTCTATGAACCACAACCTGGAGTCCTTTTAAAAGGTCCCCTGTTATACTGTTCTTCATCAATATATCACAGGTCTCAGATATATCCAGAGCCTGTCTCTGATTGGCTGAAACACCAAACAGATCATTGCAGCATCCCATAATCCCCTCTGTTTCAGCCCTGTTTCCAAAGTGCTGATTCTCTGTCTGTTACTTTAGATGAAAATAAGGAGCCCCTCCCCACGCCCCTCTGAGAGAGATTTGGTTACAAAGAACTCTAGAGCTCTAGGAGAAGATGCAGGTGATAAGGGGGGGGATACTGTGGCGCTGATCTTGTTTATAAGATATATCAATTATCTCGAGAACAGGACGCTCGTAAACAAGATGGCACCGCGGCCGTAAACAACAACGTGACGTCAATAACAACGTGATGTCAACAACAACGTGACGTCAATAACAACGTGACGTCAATAACAACGTGACGTCGGAGCTCCGTAAAAACAAAGCTGTCTCTGCCGTCTGACGCTCTGTCTGATACTCAGATTTCTGGAGGAATTATACCGTTTTTGAGGAACAGAAATAATGTTTTCTGGCAACATTTTACGGGGAAAATCTGCATTTTGGTTTGAGGGCGCATCTGTTACCCGGTGCAGACTAAACCCTGTTGTTGTAATATTTATTTATTTTTTTCTTTGGGGGGTATACATATGTGTAATGTCGAAATTCCAATACAAATATCTGTCAAATACAAATAAAGCCTTTCTTCGTGCCGCATCAGGAAAATGTACGACATTACAGCAGCAAATCTACAGTGCCGTTAGGAAGAGAGTAGACTCATACATCATCAAGCACACGTCATTCAAAAATATAAAAAATATGTATCAGTGTTTTAAAATGTAAGTGAACACATACAAGTATAAAAGGAGCCGTTAAGAAATAGAGAATACATTTTAAAGTAATAAAGCCTTCATTGTAAATCAGTGTATATTGACATAGGAAAAAGAAGCCCTGAGCACTCACTGCCGTCCCAGTGGACGCCACCAGAGACGATATATTTGAATAACCATTTTCCAAGTGACTCACTCTCCGGCACCAGCTGTGTTTGGTTCTGCTCTCTCTTCTCACACACACATATTCAACTCTTAAATGGTACTCCCTCAATGTTGGGTCAATTTTTCCAAGTGGTATCAAAAGAATGTCGTGAAAATCTTTTTTAAAGGGTAAGTGAAAAACTATACAACAAACTAAATACTGATATATTACTACTGAATATTTTAAATAGTTTTAATACCAATTTTCCACAGGATAGATACTCCAGTTCCAGATGTGTTTCTGTTCACACACACACACACACTGACACACTGACACACACACACACACACACACACACACACACACACACACACACACACACGTCCTTTCATTACATATATTAGCAACACGCCTTTTTGACAGGAAGAGCAAGGTTGGAAGAAGTACTCAGATCATTTTCTTAAGTAAAAGTACAAATACTATGTTCTTAAAATACTCCATTACTAAGCAATTCCTAACTACCTAAGTACAAAGTCGTGATTTCAAAATTTGACTAAGTAAAAGTACAACATTCTTAGTACAAAAGTAAATGTGAGTGTTAACTAATGTAGTGAATTCAAAAGTTCAATATTGTCTCCTGAATTGTAGTGGAGTAGAAGTATAAAGGAACATTTAATGGAAATACTTAAGTTAAGTACAAATATGTAAAAATAAGAACATAAGTATAATACTTGAGTAATGTACTTTCCACAACTTTAGTCAGTTATCCCAAAATCCACAGGTGGTCTTCAACATTTTTGATTTATTTTCACAATTCTATATATTTGTTGATACATTTTTTATATATAAATTGTAAAAATATATGGCAATAAACACAAAATACCAATATAAAATCATTTTAATTTACATTCCTACAAATTATTCTTCATCTTAAAAATACTACATTTTGTTATTTTCCTTAATATTTGCACTTCATCTTTATACACCTACTTGTTCCCCTTGTTATTCCAATGTATGTGCACACCTTTATTTATTTACTTCAGGGAAACGTCCCTCTTAAGACTTCATAGTGAAGCGAAGCAGCTGCATATAAGCAGATATACAAATGTGAGATGTATTGAAAATAGCATTAAATTCCACTGAAGGCTAAATCTCCCCACCCAAATATTACATTACATGACATGTTACTTGTTAGACGCTTTTATCCAAAGAGACTTACATACTCAATACTGTGGACAATCCCACAGGAGCAATTTGGGGTGAAGTGTCTCAGGGACACAAACATGCTGACTGCAGTGGGGTTTGAACCTGTGCTCCCCTGATCCAACACCAACGCACTAGTCCACTGCGCCACACACCTCCCAATATATCATTGTCCTGCTCTGGATTTTTAGTAACATATATTAGCCACTCGCCTATTTGACAGGAAGAGCTTGAGTCAAAGCTATCCAAAATTCCACAGGTGGTTTCAATCCATGTGTTATTATTCTTCAGTTAGATCATGTGTGATGCATTAATACAGAGAGGAAGAGGACACGAGAAAACATGTGAAGGATGTCACCAGGCAGTGGCTCAGTCAGTAGGGGCTTGGACTGTGAGCCGTAGGGTCGCCGGTTCAAGTCCCCGAACAGACCTAAATATGGGTGTGGACTGCTACTTGGAGAGGTCCGAGTTCACCTCCTGCCCTGCCGTGGTGCCCTTGAACAAGGTACCGGACACCCCCCTCACTCCCATTGCTCCCCGGGTGCTGTACAATAGCTGCCCACTGCTCCTAGTACTAGACTCCTGGTGCTAGGATGGGTTAAAGCAGAGAACACATGTCACTGTGTGTGCTGTGTGCTCTGCATGTGTGACCATTAGAGAGGGTTTCATCCCTCCCAATTCTATTCTATCCTATTGGGTCAAAGCTATCCAAAAATCCACAGGTGGTTTCAATCCATGTGTTATTATTATTCAGTTAGATCATGTATGATGCATTAATACAGAGAGGAAAAGAGGACACGAGAAAACATGTGTAGAGTCAGCTAAATGCAATGTAATGTGTAGGATGTCACCAAAAGTGTTTAAGAAAAAGTTGCATCTCAGAATTCTGAATAATGTATTTGAAAATCTCAGAATTCAGACTTTGATTTTATAACATCTTCTTTTTTTTTTTTATTAATCTAAAAATTCAGACTTCCTTTTCCTCAAAACGCAGGAAAAAAAATATTTTGCTCAGTTTTTTACGATATTGGTTATTTTTATCTCAGCATTCTGACTTTAATCTCAAAATGGCCTTGCCCCTAAAATGACGAAATTGTGTGTGTGTGTGTGTGTGTGTGTGTGTGTGTGTGTGTGTGTGTGTGTGTGTGTTTTTATCTCAAGATTCTGAGAATTTATATTTTCTGATTATTATTTTTTTAAATCTCAGAATTCTGAAAATATACATATTTGTTTTTCTTTTTTTCTGACTTATGATTTATGAAAACATATATATTTGGATCATCTTCTGACTTTTTCATTTCTGGGGGGACAATCTCTGAGTTCTGACTTTACTGTCAGAATTCAGAAAAACTTAAATATGTTATTTTCTCTGATTTTCTTTTGTTAATTATCCGATTTTTTTTATTTAAAAAAAAAAAAATCACAGAATCCAGACTTTTTCTCAAAATCCTGAGATTAAAGTCACTCAAACATTTATTTATTTTTTTGTAACTCTTGGTCACATCCCAAATTGTTTTCCTCCTGTGGTCCTAATCCTCTTCCGTACCTGTAAACACGTTAAAAACACTCACCTTTCACCAGGCGCTCCGTGGTGGACTGCTTCTCCTGTTTGTCTTTGTCTTTATCCTTTCCTGACATCTTCTGCTTCTTCTCAACGGGTTAATATATATGTGAATAAAAAAGAGAATCGGACTAACACATCACCTGTCTGTCAGAGAAACTACTGTTCCCAACAAGCTGTGCTTCTAACAGCTAATAACCTAGCTTAGCTCACAGCAACATTAACCACTGATTACAGTAGACAAAAATAAAGAAATGGATTTAAAAAAACAAAAAAGGCGACGTTTGCTGTGTTTCCAGCTAATAATACCTCGCTGTGAGCAAAGAGGGAGGCTGCC
Organism: Dissostichus eleginoides; assembly: GCA_031216635.1. Taxonomy (NCBI): domain Eukaryota; kingdom Metazoa; phylum Chordata; class Actinopteri; order Perciformes; family Nototheniidae; genus Dissostichus; species Dissostichus eleginoides. The sequence goes on along the minus strand of CM062269.1, from coordinate 2,659,676 downwards.
GTTATCAGATAATCCGATTTAGTAACTCTTTTCTCAGCTAGTTAGCCGGCTGAACGTCCTAAAGTCACCGGACGGAGAGCAACGGAAAACGGTTGGTTCATCTTCTGTGTGGCGCGGACGAGAAAAAGACAGTTGGACGTATATTAGCGTTTTTTTTTAGTACGCTTAAAAACCAGAGAGTCCTTCCAAGATGCAGCAGCAGCAGCTCCTCGGTGTTTCCTCGGTGTTTCCTCCCCTCTTAGCTGTCATATGACGCGGATGTAGAGAGAGAGGGGGCGGGGCCACTCAAGAACATATATAACATATTCATAAGATAGGACTTTATTTAGATAGATAGATAGATAGATAGATAGATAGATAGATAGATAGATAGATAGATAGATAGATAGATAGATAGATAGATAGATAGATAGATGCTTCTAGGTAACATTAAGCTGTCTTTGGCTCTTTTCTGCTGTAACAATGTACATTTCCCCCTAATAAAGATATTCTGATTATTAGTTATTCAAGAACATTCCCAAAAGTGAGAGGAACAGTTACTCAAGTAGCCTACTGTACTTAAGTACAATTTTGAGGTACTTAAATTGAATATTTCAATGTTATGCTACTTTCATTTGTACTTCTACTCTCCTAAAGTTCAGAGGTACATGGTGTACTTCTACTCCACTACATGTATTTAATACTTTTAGTTACTTCACAGATCTGGATGAATGATGTGAAATATAATCAAGTGTTAAATCAGACTTTAGTTCCATCTGGAGTAAATTCACCAGCTACCCTGCAGTATACAAAGTCATTCAAACTAGCTGCACCTTTACCAGCTTTGAGAACACTTTAATGATCAATCATTATAAAACATATCATATATATTATTCTGAAATGGACCAATCTGCACAATGACTACTTTTACTGTCGCTACGTTCACTATATTTTGATGAGAATCTACTTTTAAAAGATCTGAGTACTTCTACTTTTACTCAGTTACACTTTTAATGCCCAGTTTATTCCTATGAGAGTTACACAGTGGCGCAAGAAGCCCTAAATTGCCCGAGTATCAGTACCCGTGTGGGCCCATTGAGCATGCGCAGTGGAGTTTTCCCGTAAGCCCCGCCTCCGATCTCCCGTTCTCGGCTCAGTCAAATGGATGGAGAGAGAAAAATAAATCCGGATTCAGCTTTAAGAGTTTTTTACTACTTTTTAGACCTACTTTAAAGACGTCTCTTTCCCCGTGTTAGTCAATGGGGAAAAAGTATTTTTGGTCCAACATGACGTCACGGAAGTTGTAGTACCACCGTTTGGCCGCTACGGTCATTCCTACAAATCTGCTTCAACGGCACGCGCGCTTCCAGGTTGCTTGGTGATGTAACGTAACCATGGAAACGTAACACGTGGTTAGGGGCGCTTTCCAAAATACAAACATTGCGTACGTACGTTGACGTCGACGTAAATCTGGCGTACAGTGGAGGAAGAGGTACGTCTTTTTCCTGCTTTATTCAAGAAGAAATATGTATACATGCATCAGACATTATATACACACATCACACTGACATCAGGGGGTACATATACAGAGTAAAATATAGAGAAATAAAAAAGGAAATATTAATACTTTTACTGTCGCTACTTTAACTATATTTTGATGATAATACTTTTATACTTTTACTTGAGTAACATTTTGAATGCAGGACTTTTACTGTAACAGAGTATTCCTACACTCTGGTACTTCTAGTTTTACTCAAGTACAACATCTGAGTACTTCTACTTTTACTCAAGAACAAGATCTGAGTACTTCTACTTTTATTAAGTACATGATCTGAGTACTTCTACTTTTACTAAAGTACAAGATCTGAGTACTTCTACTTTTACTCAAGAACAAGATTTGAGTACTTCTACTTTTACTCAGATCTGAGTACTTCTACTTTTAATTAAGTACAAGATCTCAAAATGTTTTACTGAAGTACAGTACTTCTTGAGTAAATGTCCTTAGTACACCACCGATCTTAACATATAATTATATATATCAATGTTTATTTATTTGTTTATTTGTAATCTCCACTAAAACTAAGTATGAAGAGCAAGAAGACTTTCTAAAAAGTAATGGAGTAGAAGTATAAGGGAGTATACAATTAAAACAAGTACAAGTATTTATTTGTTCATTCTGATATATGATATATGACCACTAGAGGGCGAGCCTGTTTAATTTTTAAGAAAACTGTTGCTCAGTGCAAAACTGCAGTGTACAGGCACACAGACAGGCACAGACAGGCACACAGCACACAGACAGGCACACAGCACACAGACAGGCACACAGACAGGCAAAGACAGGCACACAGCACACAGACAGGCACACAGACAGGCACACAGCACACAGACAGGCACACAGACAGGCACACACAGGCACACAGAAAGGCAAAGGCAGGCACACGGCACACAGACAGGCACACAGACAGGCACACAGCACAGAGACAGGCACACAGCACACAGACAGGCACACAGACAGGCACACAGCACACAGACAGGCAGGCACACAGACAGTCACACAGACAGGCAGGTTAGAGACAAACGAGTTGGACAAAGACAGGTAGACAAGCAGATAGAGAGATGAACAGGTAGACGGACAGGTGAGTGTTTTATTTGACGCATGATGACCGGCCTCTCTCATTGGACGGGGAGCAAGTGACTGTAAATTATATTCCAACATTTATTTTATCATTCATGTTATTATATTTAAATCTCCCTCAGTGTTCATGTGAAAAAAAGCAACTGGATGAAAGCAGATACAAAAATGTGAGATTTATTGAACTTGAAAATAGCATTAAATTCCACTTAAACATTCATTATAAGTAAACACCTACAACATTACACTGAGAATATCACCAACCACATATAAAACCATGGAGAGAGGATCAGTTCAAACGTACAGCTCAACGGCTAGACGAGAAACAAAAGGTATTAGGTAAGAGGTAAGAGGGATCTTCAGACTGGACACGAAGAGCGAAGGCCATGCACAGAAGAGTTATCCGTTAGTTAGTCGTTAAATGCTTCATCGTGACGATTCATCACTGATTGATCACCAAGATATGACACGAAACTTTTCAGAGCCCTGTTATTTCACCAATAATAAAAAAAAAAGCACACACATGCAAACCTCGATGTTTCAGAGTGGTGCAGGGATGACCTATTTTTGTAGTGGACCCTGAAGGCAGCATGTCCCTTGTTTTGTTCAGCAGGATAATCTCCACATATTAACACCACTTTATGATTTCTGGAGTACAAAGCTAACGCTAGGCTATAAGTCACAGCACGGTCACATGACTTCACGTCACCACCGCTAAGCTAAAGGTGGCCAATGTTGGGCTATAAAGGAACTACAGCACGGTCACATGACTTAACATTAGCCACCTTTAGCTTAGCGGTGGTGACCGTGCTGTAGTTCCTTTATAGCCTAGCGTTAGCTTTTTACTTCTGGAGATTGCATTTATGCTTCAACTACTAAAAAAGTGGTGTCAATATGTTAACCATAGATCTTATTTATCCAAAACAATTGACATCCAAACGAGGGAACAGGAAGTGATAAAAGTGCTGACTCATTTCAGGGTTATAGGACTCATTCCTGCACCACTCTATGGAGGAGGAATGGGAAAGAAGCACCGTCAGACCGACTTGTTTCTGCCATCTGGTGGAACAGGAGATCAGTAGCAGGAGGATGAAGACACCGAATGCTCAGAAAGTTTGTTGTTTGGGGGGGTCGATCTGACATGGAGCAGTCAGCAGGACGTGATACTTCAAGTGTAGGCACTCACGGCTCTTCAACAGTGCACAGCGACGGGAGTGATTTTCAAAACAAAAAACAACATTTCCTCCCAAAGCCTGGTGGACCTGGCAAGTTCCTCCTGAAGAAAACAATGTCTCGCTTTACAAAAAGAGTGTTTGAGCAACACACAGATATGTTGGGAACAATGGTTTGACTACATGTCTCACTTAAAATAAAAAAAGTTTGGAGTGATCTTTGGTGCTCAAAGAGCTGTGCCAACAATCTCCAATCCCAACGTTAACGGAGCGTTCACAACGGACGGGGAGCGAATATTTTGCATTTAAAGTCAATGAAAAGACGGCACGGCCACGCTGTATTCATAAGACTTCAATTTTGTTCAACTCCAGCGATACATTTGGTTGACTATTTTTACAAAAAGCGAATCAGCGGTGAGAATCTCCATCTGCCGTTTCTGACGTTGTTGATACATGCAACCATACAGCAGCCGGTAGCTGTTAGCACACATTTCCTCCTACTTGTTCAGAAACGGGAGAAATATCAGTGTTTTCAAAAGTGTACAAACCACAGACTGTCCACGGCAAATACAGTCGGTGCTTTATTTTATGTCTGTATGTTGTTATTTTGAGCGCTACGGAGAATCTGCAACGGTAGCTTAGCATAGCCTGATCGATATCCATAAAAAAAAAACATGCATTGATATCAGTATGATGTTATTTCAGTATCATTTTGATAAGTGTATTACAATTACACCATGGCATATATGTTAGTGTTGGTATCTATATGGAGATAAGCCCCGCCTCCTCGACAGTGCATCTACTTTGAGTGACGCGAGTGAACACCAACGATGCCGCGGTCAAACTCTAAAGGCAAACAATCGCTCCACGTCCGGTTGTGAACGCACCTTAAGACAGAGGACAGTATAAAGGAGTGCTGCAGGACAACAAGAACCCACGGAGAACATCAGTATGGCTATACAAAATCCTTCATTTAGCACGAGGCTGCACACGCCTCCTCGATTACTACGACAGTTCATCGTCTCTTCTTCCACTCCCTTTGACTTCTGAGGTCAACGCTCGGCCCTCTTGGACCAGGAGACCTCCCGAGAAGAAACACCTTCACACACGTTAATATCAGTCTAATATTAACTCCATTAGTACTATATTTGATATAAAAAAGAAGCTCCAATATGTTCCTATGAACCTTGTGAATTTAGATTTAGATTTAGAATAAAAAAGAGAAAGTAAAATCACAGCATAGATGCAGATTCTCCTGAAGCCTGCACAGTAATTAGGGTCTCTCTTGGTTTGCATATACCGGTGATTCATTATGCTGCGGGTGGAAATCAAATCTTTTATTTTTAAATGTGCTCCGGAAAAGCTTGTTTGAAAGGTGCTGAGAGAAAGATCCTCCTGCACTTCCTCTGGAGGGACGCAGGACAGCGAGGCCGATCTGGAGTGTTAAAATAATGGGAGTGAGCGCAAAGAAAATCCACTTTTTCGGGGATAAGATCTGCTTCAGCCGACCCGACCAGCCGCTGCACGTCCGCCTTGTTTCCCGCGATTTCCCCCGAGAAGGCGTCGTAGAAAAATAGTTCTCAAGAGGAGTTTTTCCAGTAAAGTGATTAAAAAGTCAAGAGTGTTGTTTACTGCATGATGAAGCCGGGCGTCGGGGCCAGACGAGGGGCGGGCCTCTGAGGCACGGCGGGGGGGTACTGAGACATGAAGTGGGCGGGGTATCCAGAGGAGACGTTGGGGAAAGGTTGACCCGTTCTGGGAGGAATCGGCGGGTACGGAGAGTAGACAGCAGGGGGTTCGGCAGCGGGATATTGGTTGAGAATTGGAGCCGGTTGGGACGGAGGGTTTTTCCTCCTGGGTTGAGCGGTGGGAGACGATCCGCTGCTGCCGTTAATCAGCGAGGCGACAGACGAAGGAACATCCTGAGATCGAGAGTTTGGGACCGTGGGGAGCCGATGGCCGTTCATCACCATCTCCTGAAGCTTCTCGATCTTCACCCTCCGCAGGTGGGCCAGCTTCCTGTTGCTCTGGTACGAGTCGATGAAGGAGTCCAGAGGCATGTCTCCGTCCAGGAAGCAGTCGGCCATGTTCTGCAGACAGAAGGGGAGAGATGGTGGTGCATTAGAGAGAGAATAGTCCTGTGGTATAGGGTCAATTTCAAACTAACAAGTGGGGAGTGGGAGAGGGTTATCAACCCCTCCAATAGGAAGTTATTAAACCCTCCAACAGGAAGTCATTAAACCCTCCAACAGGAAGTTATTAAACCCTGCAACACGAAGTTATTAAACCCTCCAATAGGAAGTTATTAAACCCTCCAATAGGAAGTTATCAAACCCTCCAACAGGAAGTTATTAAACTCTCCAATAGGAAGTTACTAAACCCTCCAACAGGAAGTTACTAAACCCTCCAACAGGAAGTTATTAAACCCTCCAACAGGAAGTTATTAAACCCTCCAACAGGAAGTTATTAAACCCTCCAACAGGAAGTTATCAAACTCTCCAACAGGAAGTTATTAAACTCTCCAATAGGAAGTTACTAAACCCTCCAACAGGAAGTTCTCATTCATAACACTCTGTTCGATGTCTCACTATGGGATGCGCCTCAACGCGTATGCACCAGAAGCATCAATCTCATTACGCCAATCCTGATTGGCTGGTGATCTTGACGACTACGTCAGGGAATCCACCCACCCTTTAAGTAGCTTGCGCTACGTCGCAGCGTCATTCAAACACCTCTTCTCGCTTCGGAGCACATCTCAAATAAAGAATATCAGTAGCCAGGCTAGCTTAACGGTCCACAGACTGAACCACAAAGCTAACCTTCGGTCGCCGGACGCTTGCCGGCTACTTTTGCTTCGCACGGGATTTTTCATATTAACACACCAGTTAATACCGAAATCTGCCCTGCCGTTTTTTTCCACAAATAACGGTAAGGTTTTGATTTTTTCCCGCAAACAGTAACATACCTGTTGCTAGTTTGTCCCTCCACGCCGACCCCGGCTAACGAGGATGGACCCTTCTCTCCCTCACACCAGAGGAGACGGAGGTTCGGAGGCTCGGCTCTGGGACTCACACCAGGTCTGCTCGTCCTGCCTCGGGCTGCAACATGCCCAGGAGGCTATCGACGCCCCCGGTGCGTGCGGGCACTGTGCCCGTTTCACCACCAAGAGCCTCCGCCGACGGCTAGCGCACCAAGCTAGCCTGTCGGGACAAGACCCCTTCATGCCTGTCGATTTGCCGACCGGCGATCGAGGCATGGTGGCGACCGCCACGGGTGTTGAGCCCCGCGCTGTGTCAAGCTGGGGCTCAACGGCGGCGGCAGCCGCGGGAAGGGAGCCTCGCGCTGTGACAGGCTGGGGCTCCCGACTGGACCTTACCGTGGTCCCACCCGCGGAGGTTGTCCTGGAGCTGGACTACATGGAGGAGGATGAAGAGGATACCTCTGAGTTCCTCTTATCCGACTCGGACGAGGACGAAGATGACATCTTCGTCTCGTCTGCTCAGGCTGCCAAGCCGGAGGCGGTGTCCGCTCCCCCAGGCGAAAGCGCGCCATCTCTGCCCCGCCTCAGCATGGACTTGCAGGCCGTGTGTCAACGCGCTGCGTCCAGACTGGACATCCCTTGGCCTGAAGTAGCCAAGGAGACCTCCAGGTCTCGCTATGAGGGAAAGAACTTGCCCCAAGCCGCGAGGCTGACGAGGCAACTTCTCCCGGTGTTTCCAGAGCTGCTAGACGAGGTGTCTGTCTCGTGGAGAGACCGCCCTTTCAGCAGCAAGGCCCCAATCCAGGGAGCCTCCTCTCTGGACTTTGAGGGCATGGAGAAGCTCGGCTTGTTCCGCATGCCTCCTATGGAGCCGCTTGTGGCAGCCCACCTCCAACCGCGGCTGTCTGCGGCTCCTAGCAGTAACCCCACACTGCCGACAAAAGCGGACCGGTTCCAGTCAGCAATGACCGAACGGGCTTACAAAGCGGCAGCTTTGTCCGTCAGGGCGCTCAATGTCTCATCGATGCTAACCGCTTACCAGGCGGAGCTCTGTGAAGACATGACGAACAAACCTGAGCCGGCCGTATGGGACGAAATCACAGCGATCACGGACATTTGTCTCCGGGTGCAGCGCTGTGCAGTCCAAGCCACGGGCAAATCGCTGGGGATGATGGTGGTACAGGAGAGAGCCAGGTGGCTTAACCTGACGAACCTCCCGGACCGGGGAAAAGAGGACGTCTTGGACGTGCCGATTGTCCCCGAGGGCATATTTGGCACCGCTCTGGCTTCAATGCAGCAGCGGTGAGGCTAAAAGAAGGAGGATGAGGCTCTCCAGCTTTGTCTTCCCCAAAAGCCACAGCCCGCCCCGGGTCTCCCGCCCAGACATGAGGCGAGGGACGAGCTGGCCAAAAAGTCCCCGGTTCCGGCAGCAGCCGCACAGGCACAGCCGGCCCAGACCTTCGGCCATCAAGTGAGGAAAAGAGAAGAGAGCGGCCTGACAGCCTTCCCTCCTCTCCTCGGTGAAAGGGCTGGAAGCTCCCTGTTTTCCAGCCCCGGACCGTGTTCCACACGTTCAAAGCTCATGTGTTTCCGGGGTGCAACCACGCCCCCGTCTTCCCGCCGCCTCGAGTGATGCCAGAACGTCATCCTCCAGTTCGCGCCATGAGGAGATAGACTTCACGTAACAGGCAGCAGTTCCTGCTGCTCGTTCAAGTCGCACAAACACATGTCATTGTTTTCCAATAAAATATTTTCCACTGTCGTTTCCAGGCTTAAAGCCAAGGGCGCAGTCAAAAATAATGAAAAGAAAACAATAAAAACAATAAACAGTCAGGTGACTGCTCCGCTTCTGAGAGTGGCTGTCTCTCTCGGAAAGCGGACGGTGACCGGTCTGTGAACGCACCATCACCGCGCGCATGCGCAGTGTCGACCGAGGTTGTCAGCCTGGGATGCCACCGTGTTCAGACACTAGAGGGCCCCATAACACAACCAATAAAGACACAGAGTGCAAGCAACAGAGAAATGATCACGTCTCCACTCGCTTTGAGGAGCGAAAGGTGGAAGATGCTCACATGCTCTGCTTGGGTTTTCAAGACGATATCACGGGGCTACAGACTCCAATTCGCTGTCACCCCCCCTCACTTCTCGGGCATTGTGCAATCACAAGCCCGGGGAGCGTCGGCTCACATTCTAGAGCAGGAGATTCTCTCGCTACTAGAAAAGAAAGCCATATCCATTGTACCCTCCGACAGAGTCAGAGCGGCTTCTATTCCAAATACTTCCTCGTTCCCAAACGGGGAGGGAATGGAATTCGCCCTATCCTGGATTTAAGGGCTCTGAACAAGTATCTCAGAAAATACAAATTCCGGATGCTCACTCACACATCCTGCTGCGTCTCGTGCGTCAGGACGATTGGTTCACATCAATCGACCTGAAAGACGCGTATTTTCACATCCCAGTATATTATCCACACAGGAAATATCTGAGGTTCGCTTTTCAGGGTGTCTGTTACGAGTACAGAGTGCTTCCCTTCGGTCTGTCTCTCAGCCCACGGGTGTTTGTGCGATGTACGGAGGCAGCAATAGCCCCGTTAAGACAACAGGGTATTCGCCTGGCAACCTATTTAGACGACTGGCTCCTTCTTGCACAGTCGGAGCAGGAGGCTATTACGCAGACGAATACCCTCGTGAAACACCTGCTCGACCTGGGTTTTGTAATAAACGCAGAAAAGAGCATGTTGTCCCCAGCCCAGTCTGTGCTCTTCCTGGGCTTACGTCTGATTCGGTGCCCTTTACAGCCCGCCTGTCAGCGGAGAGAGTGAAAGCCTTCAGGGCTTGCCTCGCTCATTTCCAGCCACGCAAATATGTTCTCTTCAGATCATGTCTGCGGTTACTGGGGCTCATGGCGTCAGCCATCCTGGTGGTACGACTGGGCCGCTTACACATGAGGGAATTTCAGCGCTGGGTAGCTGCCCTCAGACTGGACCCCGTGCGTCATGGCGCGCGGAGAGTGATGGTCACTGTGGAATGCGTAACGGCACTGCGCCACTGGCTGCACCCGACTTTCTAGTAGGCGTGCCTATGGGTGCTGTCCTATCGCGGAAAGTGGTCACCACGGACGCATGTCTGACGGGCTGGGGGGGTATATACGAAGGTCGACCTGTGAGGGGTCTCTGGAGCAGAGACCTCCAACGGTCACACATAAATTATCTGGAGCTCTTAGCGGTGTTTCTCACCCTAAACGCTTTCTGCCTTTTCTCAGGGGACATCATGTCCTCGTGAGGACAGACAACACGACCACAATATCGTATATAAACCGCCAAGGGGGTTTGCGTTCTCTCCAGTTACACATGCTGGCACGCAAACTGATCTTATGGAGCTGCGGACGTCTCCTCTCTCTGAGAGCGACACACGTACCGGGAGTGATGAACCTCGGGGCAGATCTGCTGTCCAGAGGTGCACCACTATATGCAGACTGGACTCTACATCCAACGATTGTGAGTCAGCTGTGGGTGCGTTACGGCCGGGCCGCGGTAGATCTGTTCGCATCAAAAGAAAATGCTCAATGTCAGCTGTTCTTTTCAATGCGCGATCTAAACGCACCGTTAGGCGTGGACGCGCTCGCACACGTTTGGCCCCCGGTCCTTCTGTACGCGTTCCCACCCCTGGCTCTAATACCTCCAACTCTGGCCAGAGTGAGAGAACATCGCCACACACTGATCCTGATAGCTCCACACTGGCCTGCAATGTACTGGCTGGCGGAGATATATCAGCTGCTGTGCGGGCAGCCGTGGCAGCTCCCGTTACGCAGGGACATACTATCTCAGGCGGGGGGGATGATTTTTCACCCACACCCAGAGCGCCTGGCACTATGGGCCTGGCCCGTGAGTGGTATAATTGAGTACAGTGGGCGCCCTCAGAAGGTGATAAACACTATTCAGAGTGCAAGGGCTTCCTCCACCAGGTCTCTCTATGACTGTAAGTGGAGGGTGTTTGAGGAGTGGTGCCTTCAAAAGGGACACATCTCTTTTCAATGCCCTGTCGGTGTGATTCTATCATTTCTACAGGATCTGATTGATAAACACAGAGCTTTCTCCACGATCAAAGTGTACCTGGCTGCTATTGCCGCATGCCATGTGGGCTTTGAGGGAAAGACGGCTAGCCAACATCCCTTGGTCTGCCGTTTTATGAAAGGGGCCGCAGGCTCCTCCCCGTTTCCAGGTCACTGGTGCCCCTGTGGGACTTGACAGTGGTTTTAGATGGGCTCGCTCGACCTCCATTTGAACCCCTGGAAGACGCTGACATGAAACACCTGTCACTGAAGACAGTGTTGTTACTGGCTCTGGCATCTGCCAAACGAGTCAGTGACATTCACGCGCTCTCTGTGCATCCTTCATGTACTCAGTTTGCCCCGGGGCAAATGAGAGTATTGCTGAAGCCCAACCCGGCCTTTGTGCCCAAGGTGGTTGGCTCATGCACCCCCATTGACCTTGAGGCATTTCCTTCACCGCTATGTTCCTCTGAAGAACAGCGGCCGAATTTGCTGTGCCCAGTTCGTGCTTTGCGCACTATATGGACAGGTCAAAAGAGTTTCGATGCAATGACCAACTCTTTGTATCTGGGCTAACCCTCATAAGGGCAAGCCCGTTACCAGGCAACGGCTCTCCCACTGGATTGTGGAGGCGATAGCTCTGGCTTATACGAGTCAGGGTTTGCAGGCACCAACGGGCCTGCGTGCTCATTCTACTCGTGGACTGGCTACATCCTGGGCTTTGTTCAAGGGTGTTTCCATTCAGGACATTTGTGCAGCAGCGAGCTGGTCCTCGCCGCTCACCTTTGTCCGCTTTTACAGGCTAGATGTCTCTGCTCCAAGTGTGGCCCGCGCAGTGCTGGGCCCCGTGTTGGGACAGGGTTCTACCTGTTAAGTACTGTTTTGTGTTGGTGATTTTCGAGATAAGCATGTCTAGCAATACGGGAGTCTCAATATCCCATAGTGAGACATCGAACGGAGTGTTATGAATGAGAACTATAGGTTACTAACGTAACCCCAGTTCTCAGAGTAACATGAAGTGAGATGTCTCACCAGACGGCCCTTCTTGCTGAGGCGAAGCGAGAAGAGGTGCTTATTTTTAATGACGCTGCGACGTAGCGCAAGCTACTTAAAGGGTGGGTGGATTCCCTGACGTAGTCGTCAAGATCACCAGCCAATCAGGATTGGCGTAATGAGATTGATGCTTCTGGTGCATACGCGTTGAGGCGCATCCCATAGTGAGACATCTCACTTCATGTTACTCTGAGAACTGGGGTTACGTTAGTAACCTATAGTTATTAAACCCTCCAACAGGAAGTTATCAAACTCTCCAACAGGAAGTTATCAAACCCTCCAATAGGAAGTTACTAAACCCTCCAATAGGAAGTTATTAAACCCTCCAACAGGAAGTTATTAAACCCTCCAACAGGAAGTTATTAAACCCTCCAATAGGAAGTTATTAAACCCTCCAATAGGAAGTTATCAAACCCTCCAACAGGAAGTTATCAAACCCTCCAACAGGAAGTTATTAAACTCTCCAATAGGAAGTTATTAAACTCTCCAATAGGAAGTTACTAAACCCTCCAACAGGAAGTTATCAAACCCTCTAATAGGAAGTTATTAAACCCTCCAATAGGAAGTTATCAAACCCTCCAATAGGAAGTTACTAAACCCTCCAACAGGAAGTTATCAAACCCTCTAATAGGAAGTTATCAAACCCTCCAATAGGAAGTTATTAAACCCTCCAACAGGAAGTTATTAAACCCTCCAACAGGAAGTTACTAAACCCTCCAACAGGAAGTTATTAAACTCTCCAATAGGAAGTTATTAAACCCTCCAACAGGAAGTTATCAAACTCTCCAACAGGAAGTTATCAAACCCTCCAACAGGAAGTTATTAAACCCTCCAACAGGAAGTTATCAAACTCTCCAACAGGAAGTTATTAAACCCTCCAACAGGAAGTTATCAAACTCTCCAACAGGAAGTTATTAAACCCTCCAACAGGAAGTTATTAAACCCTCCAACAGGAAGTTACTAAACCCTCCAACAGGAAGTTATTAACTCTCCAATAGGAAGTTATTAAACCCTCCAACAGGAAGTTATCAAACTCTCCAACGGGAAGTTATTAAACCCTCCAACAGGAAGTTACTAAACTCTCCAACAGGAAGTTACTAAACCCTCCAACAGGAAGTTATCAAACTCTCCAACAGGAAGTTACTAAACCCTCCAATAGGAAGTTATTAAACCCTCCAACAGGAAGTTATTAAACCCTCCAATAGGAAGTTATTAAACCCTCCAATAGGAAGTTATCAAACCCTCCAATAGGAAGTTACTAAACCCTCCAATAGGAAGTTATTAAACCCTCCAATAGGAAGTTATTAAACCCTCCAATAGGAAGTTATTAAACCCTCCAACAGGAAGTTACTAAACCCTCCAATAGGAAGTTATTAAACCCTCCAATAGGAAGTTATTAAACCCTCCAATAGGAAGTTACTAAACCCTCCAACAGGAAGTTATTAAACCCTCCAACAGGAAGTTACTAAACCCTCCAATAGGAAGTTATCAAACTCTCCAACAGGAAGTTATCAAACCCTCCAATAGGAAGTTACTAAACCCTCCAATAGGAAGTTATTAAACCCTCCAACAGGAAGTTATTAAACCCTCCAATAGGAAGTCTGCATTATCATTTTGTTAACTTTGTACCGTATTGCTGTTTGCTGCTCTGACACCTGAATTGTTGTATGGGATATAATACACAAGTTCCTTATGTCATCTAATCTTTTGGTTAAAATAGTAGTTTGTAACATCTCTAATTTTGGAACAACCACTTTAATGATTTGCATAATAGGTTAAAAACAATGTCAGGACAGGTAGATATTGCAGAAATAAATATTTTGACCTCTAATTTAGTCTTTCTGCCCACATGCTCTGCAAAAGGAGGGTTAGACTGAACAATGCCTCCTCTGTAGTGAGGACATCAGGTATATAAATGACTGTCTGATGTCACTGAGGGAAACATGGAGTCATCATGGAGGAAGAAATAACGCTCACCTCTGTCTCCTCCTCTATTTTAGCTCCCTCCGCCTGAAGGAGGGCCAGCAGAATGTCCAGGGAGGTGTTTCCTGACGTGTGGTCTGTGAAATAAAAAGAAATAAAATGTTATTATACTGAAGGACCCCACCTAAACACACATTGGACTGATTTAAAACTGCTCCTTAAAAAAGGGGCCATATTCTATTCTCTATTATATTACACAATCAGCAGGACAAATTCCCGAACTCGTTTCAATGAGAACATCTCAGGAGCACCTGCTGTAGTTCAACCCAACATTAGCCACCTTTAGCTTAGCGGGGCTGACGTGAAGTCATGTGACCGTGCTGTAGTTCCTTTATAGCCCAACATTAGCCGCCTTTAACTTAGCGGTGGTGACGTGAAGTCATGTGACCGTGCTGTAGTTCCTTTATAGCCCAACATTAGCCTCCTTTAGCTTAGCGGTGGTGACGTGAAGTCATGTGACCGTGCAGTAGTTCCTTAATAACCCAGCATTAGCCTCCTTTAGCTTAGCGGTGGTGACGTGAAGTCATGTGACCGTGCAGTAGTTCCTTAATAACCCAGCATTAGCCTCCTTTAGCTTAGCGTTGGTGACGTGAAGTCATGTGACCGTGCTGTAGTTCCTTTATAGCCCAACATTAGCCGCCTTTAGCTTAGCGGTGGTGAAGTGAATTCATGTGACCGTGCTGTAGTTCCTTATAACCCAACATTAGCCTCCTTTAGCTTAGCGGTGGTGACGTAAAGTCATGTGACCGTGCTGTAGTTCCTTTATAGCCCAACATTAGCCGCCTTTAGCTTAGCGGTGGAGACGTGAATTCATGTGACCGTGCTGTAGTTCCTTATAACCCAACATTAGCCTCCTTTAGCTTAGCGGTGTGGTGGAGTCATGTGAGCGTGCTGTAGTTCCTTTAGCCCAACATTAGCCGCCTTTAGCTTAGCGGTGGTGACGTGAAGTCATGTGACCGTGCTGTAGTTCCTTTATAGCCCAACATTAGCCGCATTTAGCTTAGCGGTGGTGACCTGAAGTCATGTGACCGTGCTGTAGTTACTTTATAGAGAGGCGAAGTCCCTCCCTTTCCGGTGGACCTCCATGGGACCTTATTTCGGAAAAATGATGTATTGGAGTCAATGGCGAGAGAAAAGTTATCTTTCGATCCCGTTTGAATTGTGCCACGAATTACACATATGATGTTTGTCAATTTAAAAGATAATTTTGCAAGTAAAAAAAAAAAATGTTTGCCGTAAAACTGTGAAGTAAGACTTTTTTTGTGTGAAACCGCTCAATGAACTACATCTCTGGTCTTGCACAACAACACACGTCACCAAGATGGCCGTCACTACTGTCTTGCCAAACAAGGGATTGACTTGTTTATCACCACTATGAAACACTATGGTCACTATCACCACAATGAAACACGTCCAGAAGAATGTCATGCAAAGCTGCCTGCCTTCCTTCGATTCTCCCTGAACTGCCGGATCTTTTTAATGTTCAATGTTAACCATTTGTGCAGATAGCATGAAGTAGAAAAGATCGCCGATGCTAATGTAGCGTTAGCGTTAGCATGTCTCCCCCGGGGGCATCCGGGCTTAAACGGTGTATTATAGAATGATCACACCGGTGTGACAGTACTCTTCAAAGGGTTCACAAAATATGACTACTACTCTTACTGTTTCACATTTTGGGTTACTTAATGTTACTTCATGTTAAGGCTAATCAAAATGACAAGGCTAAGGCTGTAATGCTAACTAACGTGCTTGCTACTACCAGCCAGCCACTCCTGGTCCTTTCATCAGACGGGACGCGAAAGAACGAGCAAGACCCATTGCTGGTATGATTAAAACCTGGTACTAAGCACAGAGGCATCTTGTTAAAGTTATCTTATCTTAAATATCTCTTATATTTAGTGGAGGAAAACAATTACGACATCAGTTATGACATACGCAACTAGAAAGACATACGCAACTAGAAAGACATACGCAACTAGAAAGACTACAAATCCCAGAGTCACTTACGCGACTCTGAGATTTGTAGTCTTTCTAGTTGCGTATTTTTCATAGTCTTATATTTCAACAGTTTTACGACAAACTGTGACTTTTTTGACATGGAAATCATTTTTTAAGATCGACAAACATCATATGTGTAATTCGTGGCACAATTCAAACGGGATCGAAAGATAACTTTTCTCTCGCCATTGACTCCAATACATAATTTTTCCGAAATAAGGTCCCATGAGTTCCACCGGAAAGGGAGGGACTTCGCCTCTCTATAGCCCAACATTAGCCACCTTTAGCTTAGTGGTGGTGACGTGAAGTCATGTGACCATGCTGTAGTTCCTTTATATCCCAACATTAGCCACCTTTAGCTTAGCGGTGGTGACGTGAAGTCATGTGACCGTGCTGTAGTTCCTTTATAGCCCAACATTAGCCACCTTTAGCTTAGCGGTGGTGACGTGAAGTCATGTGACCGTGCTGTAGTTCCTTTATAGCCAACATTAACTTTGTCATCATAAAGTGGTGTTTAAATGTGGAGATTATCCTGCTGAACTAAACGTGTAAGAATCATAAACGTTTGTTTGACACAGATTCTTTTCTGCAATAATCCAAAATCAAATGGAGAAATCCCATTGAACCAGGGAGATGCTGCCTTCAGGGTCCAAAGCAAAAATCAGTCATCCAGCACCTCTCTAAGGTGCTTGTTTGCAATTCAAACGGAGCAACACACACGCACTGTGGATTAACTGTACCTAAATTAACCAGGGAGCTAATTTGACAAAAACAAATAAAACAGGCCCAAAAATACTCTGTAATTACTTCTGCAAAACATGTTAATAAAAATATACTTGAATGAGCCTGTGTGACGAAGGTAACTTCGTCACTGTGGATTGACGGCTTCGGCCTTGTAATATTGCACATGTGGTTTGGTTTGAAAGTGTTCCCCCTCCCGTTTTGTCTGTGGCTGGTGATTGTGTTCACGTGGTGCCCTGTGTTGTCTCCTCCCCTCTCACCTGTGTCTTATTGGCCTGATTAGTGTGTGTGTATTTAGGCTCTGTTTTCCCTGTCAGTGAACAGGTAGTGTGTGTGAGATCCTTGTGGCTGGTGACTGTGTTCACCTGGGCAGCAATATTGAGGCTGTGTCATGTACCACAGCGATGAATAAATGCCCACACCGGGTTATATTTGAATTCTCTGCCTCTGCCTCCTTGCTTGGTCGGGCCGCTCAACGGTCAGCTTCACAGCCTGTCACACAAAGCTGAGGCAGGACATGTGAAATCTGTGACTGACACTTTCCAAACAAACGTCACACCTCTGTGTTTGCTGTGAACTCCCCAAGAGTCAACTGAAACTGAGGGTGTGTGTGTTTGTGTGTGTGTTCCTAAACAGAGCTGAAAGTCAACAGCACATATGCACAGAGAGGGCAAAAGTACACACATCCTTTACTCAAGTAGAAGTACAGATACACGTGTTTAAAAATACTTTTTTTTAAGTTTAGTCAGTAGAAGTACTGACTAAACTTCTTTACTCAAGTAAACGTAAAGAAGTATGGGGTTTGAAATGTACTTCAGTAAAAAGTACCCATAACTAGCTGCTGTTTTAAAGAGTACCTGACCTCCCTTTATATTAATAGAACAATAATGTCATTGTTAGCTAATGAATGTTTCCATGCTGAACAACGGCAACATGACAACGTTTGCATTGGTCCCTCTTCTTTAGAGAAGACCAGGAAATGATGGATACACGGATCGTGTTCAAATCAATAGGCACGCAATGACTCTAAATAATAATGATCACGCCACCAAACACACATTCAAACCAAAGGAACCAGCCTGTTTGGAAAATGGAAGAAGTAGAAAGTACAGGTATTTGGGTTCAACATGTAAGAAGTAGAAAGTACAGGTATTTGAGTTCAAAATGTAAGAAGTAGAAAGTACAGGTATTTGAGTTCAAAATGTAAGAAGTAGAAAGTACAGGTATTTGAGTTCAAAATGTAAGAAGTAGAAAGTACAGGTATTTGAGTTCAAAATGTAAGAAGTCAAAGTAAAAAGTGGTCAGAAAAATAAGTAGTGGAGTAAAGTACTGATACCAGAAACATGTACTGAAGTACAGTAACAAAGTATTTGTACTCCACTACTTCCCACCTCTAATTATGCATGGTGGCTCTCCAGCAAACACACCACTAGTTACTGATCTGAAGTACAGAAATGTGTCCGTCATTCCTCCTGCCTCCACACAATAAACTGCACATTTAATTACAGACAGGCTCCGGTCTAACCTGATATGTTATTCTACAGCATGCAGCTGACTATGAATCATGCATGAACTCAGATAAAGACTTAATCACATGACGATCACAACAGAGCCGGCAGCTAAACAATCAGAGCAGACTGGCTCTGGTTTCAGACAGAGGGTGAAAAGAGGTGCTGCAGCACAGGCAGTATGAGAAAAATAAAGAGCTTTTTAAATTAAAGCATGGAGACATGTCCCAGTAGAGAACTACATACTGATATACACCTGAACATCAGCAGGAGAGGACTCTTTAAAGTAGAGACACTACATACTGATATACACCTGAACATCAGCAGGAGAGGACTCTTTAAAGTAGAGACACTACATACTGATATACACCTGAACATCAGCAGGAGAGGACTCTTTAAAGTAGAGACACTACATACTGATATACACCTGAACATCAGCAGGAGAGGACTCTTTAAAGTAGAGACACTACATACTGATATACACCTGTGAACATCAGCAGGAGAGGACTCTTAAAGTAGAGACACTACATACTGATATACACCTGAACATCAGCAGAATTGAAAGTAAGAAGGGATCACATTAGTTTATTTTTACCAGACAGTGCAGCCTAAAGGCAATAATGCCACTGATGCAGCAGTCTGTGGTTTTGTTTGTTGTCAGCAATGATGGCTTTTATCAAATGTAGGTTACCGGTGTCCGCCTTCAATGCACTCTCCTTCCTTGTTGTGGAGCAGCTGGGGAGGGACGGCGGCGCCCAGAGAAATATATCTGTTTGACCCAGATCCAGTACAGTAGTCGCTGTGTTTGCACTCAGTTACACCCCCGCACTGTTCTCCAGGAACTCCTCTGTTTTACTACTCACTGTCCAATGAGGGGTGCAGGGATGACGTATTTCAAACAAAGGTTTATGATACTTACTCGTTTAGTTCAGCAGGATAATCTCCACATATTAACACAATGATTTCTGAAGTAAAAAGCTAATGTTGGGCTATAAAAGGAACTACAGCACGGTCACATGACTTCACGTCACCACCGCTAAGCAAAAGGTGGCTAATGTTGGGCTATAAAGGAACTACAGCACGGTCACATGACTTCACGTCACCACCGCTAAGCTAAAGAAGGCTAATGTTGGGCTATAAAGAAACTACAGCACGGTCACATGACTTCACGTCACCACCGCTAAGCAAAAGGTGGCTAATGTTGGGCTATAAAGGAACTACAGCACGGTCACATGACTTCACGTCACCACCGCTAAGCTAAAGGAGGCTAATATTGGGCTATAAAGGAACTACAGCACGGTCACATGACTTCACGTCACCACCGCTAAGCTAAAGGTGGCTAATTTTGGGCTATAAAGGAACTACGGCACGGTCACATGACTTCACGTCACCACCGCTAAGCTAAAGGAGGCTAATGTTGGGCTATAAAGGAACTAGAGCACGGTCACATGACTTCACGTCACCACCGCTAAGCTAAAGGAGGCTAATGTTGGGCTATAAAGGAACAAC
The DNA here is from genome assembly GCA_031216635.1 of Dissostichus eleginoides. Classification (NCBI taxonomy): domain Eukaryota; kingdom Metazoa; phylum Chordata; class Actinopteri; order Perciformes; family Nototheniidae; genus Dissostichus; species Dissostichus eleginoides. Next base: position 2,640,068 of record CM062269.1, on the reverse strand, counting down.
AGCACGGTCACATGACTTCACGTCACCACCGCTAAGCTAAAGAAGGCTAATGTTGGGCTATAAAGGAACTACAGCACGGTCACATGACTTCACGTCACCACCGCTAAGCAAAAGGTGGCTAATGTTGGGCTATAAAGGAACTACAGCACGGTCACATGACTTCACGTCACCACCGCTAAGCTAAAGGAGGCTAATATTGGGCTATAAAGGAACTACAGCACGGTCACATGACTTCACGTCACCACCGCTAAGCTAAAGGTGGCTAATTTTGGGCTATAAAGGACTACGGCACGGTCACATGACTTCACGTCACCACCGCTAAGCTAAAGGAGGCTAATGTTGGGCTATAAAGGAACTAGAGCACGGTCACATGACTTCACGTCACCACGCTAAGCTAAAGGAGGCTAATGTTGGGCTATAAAGGAACAACAGCACGGTCACATGACTTCACGTCACCACCGCTAAGCTAAAGGAGGCTAATGTTGGGCTATAAAGGAATTACAGCACGGTCACATGACTTCACGTAGCCACCGCTAAGCTAAAGGTGGCTAATGTTGGGCTATAAAGAACTACAGCACGGTCACTTGACTTCACGTCCCACCGCTAAGCTAAGGTGGCTAATGTTGGGCTATAAAGGAACTACAGCACGGTCACATGACTTCACGTCACCACCGCTAAGCTAAAGGTGGCTAATGTTGGGCTATAAAGGAACTACAGCACGGTCCCATGACTTCACGTCACCACCGCTAAGCTAAAGGGCTTATGTTGGGCTATAAAGGAACTGCACGGTCACATGACTTCACGTCACCACCGCTAAGCTAAAGTGGCTAATTTTTGGGCTATAAAGGAACTACGGCACCGTCACATGACTTCACGTTACCACCGCTAAGCTAAAGGTGGCTAATTTTGGGCTATAAAGGAACTACAGCACGGTCACATGACTTCACGTAGCCACCGCTAAGCTAAAGGAGGCTAATGTTGGGCTATAAAGGAATTACAGCACGGTCACATGACTTCACGTAGCCACCGCTAAGCTAAAGGGGCTAATGTTGGGCTATAAAGGAACTACAGCACGGTCACTTGACTACACGTCACCACCGCTAAGCTAAAGGTGGCTATGTTGGGCTATAAAGGAACTACAGCACGGTCACATGACTTCACTTCACCCCGCTAAGCTAAAGGTGGAATTTTGGGCTATAAAGGAACTACGGCACCGTCACATGACTTCACGTCACCACCGCTAAGCTAAAGGAGGCTAATGTTGGGCTATAAAGGAACTACAGCACGGTCACATGACTTCACGTAGCCACCACTAAGCTAAAGGTGGCTCATGTTGGGCGTGATGACGTTTAGTTGTCTCATTTTAGACACTTGTTAGCAACCTCTGTTTTTAAATTCACAAGTGGGGGATGTATGTTATGTCGTAGAACAAACGTTGACATCTCTTCAGCTTGTTTAAACCACAGACCTTATTTCAGACAAAAACACTATCAGAAAACCGTTGACCTCCAGACCAGGGGACACAAAGTAGTAAAATGCTGATTTTGTGCTAGCCTGAAGCGTTAATGCAATCACCAGAAAAAATGCTGACTCATTTCCGGGTTATGCACTCATTACTGCACCTCTCTTTTGGGCTCTAACGGCTTAAATATCACCATCCACTGCCCCTGAGAACGGCCCACAGTGGGCTTTTGTGCTGCAAAGTCAAGCTGGTGTGAAACAGCCAGAGAAAGGGTGGGAAACAGGCCAATCCCACCCCCCCCTCCTACTCAGATTTACAGCAGAGGACGATGTGGACTCATTCTCTAAATGACTGTCTCATGATCTGCACTCTGTGTCCGCTCAGAATCACAGCTTTGTGCTGCAGACACGCCTCACAGTCCCCCTTGTTATGGGCAGAGCAGAATGGGAGTTAAGAAACAGTTAAGAAAGGAGCCTCTGAGAAGCTGTTGTTTGTGGGCAGATTAGGGAAGTAACTAAGTACATTTACTCAATACACTTTTGAGGTACTTGTAGTTTACTTGAGTGTTTCAATGTTATGCTACTTTGTACTTCTACTCCACTACAGTTCAGATGTAAATGGTGTACTTGTACTCCACTACATGTATTTAATCCCTTTAGTTACTTCACAGATGTGGATGAATGATGTGAAATATAACCAAGTGTTAAATCAGACTTTAGTTCCAGCTGGAGTAAATCCACAAGCTACCCTGCAGTATACAAAGACATTCAAACTAGCTGCACCTTTACCAGCTTTGAGAACACTTTCATGATCAATCATTATAAAACATATCATATATATTATTCTGAAATGGACCAATCTGCACAATGACTACTTTTACTGTCGCTACTTTCACTATATTTTGATGATAATACTTTTCTACTTTTACTTGAGAAACATTTTGAATGCAGGACTTTTACTGTAACAGAGTATTCCTACAATCTGGTACTTCTACTTTTACTCAAGTACAAGATCTGAGTACTTCTATTTTTACTCAAGTAAAAGATCTGAGTACTTCTACTTTTACTCAAGTACAAGATCTGAGTACTTCTACTTTTACTCAAGTACAAGATCTGAGTACTTCTACTTTTACTCAAGTACAAGATCTGAGTACTTCTATTTTTACTCAAGTACAAAATCTGAGTACTTCTACTTTTACTCAAGTACAAGATCTGAGTACTTCTACTTTTACTCAAGTACAAGATCTGAATACTTCTACTTTTACTCAAGTACAAGATCAGAGTACTTCTACTTTTACTCAAGTACAAGATCAGAGTACTTCTCCCACCTCTGTATGTCGGCGTTGTTGAAAATGAGTTGAAAATGAAAAACACTGACGTTGTTGCAGGTTTCCAGACTGAAGGGGGGTTTAAAGTGTGCAGGAGAAGGTGGTTCTGTCAGGCCTTTTGTAAACACTTCCCTTTTAGCCCTTAAAGAGGCCCTATTATACTTAATTGGGTTTTCTCTTTCCTGTAGTGTGTTCTGTATGTTTTAGTGCATGTAAATGGTCTGCAGAGGCTAAAATCCCTGTGTTCAGGGGGGGGGTTTATCGCCCACACACACATGATTCTGAAATGGGCCATGCTACATAACGATTAATTTTACTTTTTTGTAATTTAAGTATACTTTGATGCCATCACTTTGGTATTTTCACTTGAGTACGACTTGAAATGCAGGACTTTCCATAGAGTATTTTTACTGAAGCAATGCCTCTTTTACTTAGATAAAATATCTTCTTCCACTGCTGTTAGTCCATACTTTAAATGCAGCAACACCTTTGCAGTAAGACATGGTTTTAATCACCAGCTTCAGCTTTGTAACACGCTTTTAAACTTTCTACTGTAATGCTTAACGTCAAGTCAGACTCCTTCAGATCCTCATCAGCCTGTGCATCAACGAGGTGAAACACTAATCATTAACTTCACGGCGGCATAAAGAGCAGCGTCAACTCCTTCCTTGTTAAATGTGACCTACGGGAAACTTATGCAACTTGTTATGTCACTTCTGCAATGGGTGGGTCTGATAATAAGCAAAGAATCGGCTTTTGAGGGTTTCCACAAACAACAATTAGTCAGACCGAGACTTCTCCTAAATTGGGGAATTTACTGGTAATAACATTTTTGGCAGAAGACGTCATGTTGGTTTCCCAAATTGTACTGGTGGAGATTACACTGAATCGAAAACAGACAGAAGTTTCTTTCTTAAATTTAGCAGTTAAAATGTAATTTAATTATATCTTTCACTCAAAAACCAAAAAACTGCCATTTAGGAATGCATAGCTCCATGGTTAATTAAAGAGTGCATAATGCTGATGTTCAGGTGTATATCAGTATGTAGTGTCTCTACTTTAAAGAGTCCTCTCCTGCTGATGTTCAGGTGTATATCAGTATGTAGTGTCTCTACTTTAAAGAGTCCTCTCCTGCTGATGTTCAGGTGTATATCAGTATGTAGTGTCTCTACTTTAAAGAGTTCTCTCCTGCTGATGTTCAGGTGTATGTCAGTATGTAGTGTCTCTACTTTAAAGAGTCCTCTCCTGCTGATGTTCAGGTGTATATCAGTGTGTAGTGTCTCTACTTTAAAGAGTCCTCTCCTGCTGATGTTCAGGTGTATATCAGTATGTAGTGTCTCTACTTTAAAGAGTCCTCTCCTGCAGATGTTCAGGTGTATATCAGTATGTAGTGTCTCTACTTTAAAGAGTCCTCTCCGGACTGTGGCTCCAGACTTTGGGACAGAATCACTGTTTCTATCAGCAGAGTGAACGGCTGGCACACTATTTTGAGAAACCTCCTCGGCAACCACTGCGTCAACAAAGTCACAAGCGTGGTCCCTCCCTCTTCCTCACACAGGGAAGCACTGTGAAGGTGTTACTGTACGAGAGACATCCTGCAGCAACATGACAAAGGGCTGATGGGAAACATGAGAAGTGGAAAAACTGGTTTCCTCAGTCTGTTCTTCTTCATGCGGGAAAATGAACATTACATTACATAACATGTCCTCTGATGACGACTGACCGCATGAGGAGTTCAATGTCAAACTGAAAGCTCATAACTGCAGCAGCGTCTACATATTATTATTATTATCATATGTATTATATTCAGACTGGAGATTTTAATGCATATCATTTCCCAGGTTCCTTAACTGATCCAGAACCTTCTTTACAAACAACTGCTTATTTCTTGTATTTCAGATGTCCCAAACAATCTAAATAAGTATGTATACTATTTCTTCTGATACTGTTAATGGTTTGATTGCAAAAAATATAATACGTTTGTTACATGCCGCTTTACAGAAGCACGTTGCCCATAAACTACATGTCCCACAATGCATCTCATTTTGTGACACTGAAGAGACTTGCAATTATTATTTGACCTATACCTCTGCTTTCAGACGTCGTTAATTATGAAGTTGTTACCCTATCCGATAATAATCCAATGCAGAGGCAATAATGTAATATAATTCAAATATGTATATATGTTCATTTTAATTCATTTCTTATTTTAAAGTTACTTAACTGTAACTATTTCGATCTCTGTACACACAAACTGAAAGATTGACAATAAAGTTGACTTTGACTAAAATAAAAACCATCTTTCTGGTGAGTTTCGTGCACTGCGGTCGTACCGAGGGTGGATTTGCGCAGCTGGAAGGACTCGAAGTTCTCCTGCAGGCGGGCGTATCGCTGGGTCAGCGTCTCCTTCCTCTGCTCCAGGCGGGGCTGCAGGTCCAGGTTCTGCTCAGCGAGGGTCCGGTTGCTCACCAGCGTCGTCTCCTTGCTCTGCTGCACCCCATGCATCTGGAAAATAAAAAAATAAATAAAAAAGAGCATGTCAGAATTATATTGATCAGAATTCCTTTATCCCGCAACGGGGACAATTGCGGTATTGCAATAGGAAGAGTATAGTGCAGTATGCGAAAGAAGTAATCGGCTATGAATCATAACACCAAACGGGCCAGTTTCCACACAACCCCCACAAGTCTCTTCCCATATTTAGAAAGACAGATCATAAAAAATGTGTCACAGATCTGTTTCACAATCTGCAGCTTTTTCAACAGGAAGAAAACTGCAGTTCAATGCTTCTACCTATCCATTGGGTTTTGGATTTATGCAGAAACAAACGTTTATGATACTTACACTTTTAGTTCAGCAGGATAATCTCCACATGTTAACACCACTTTATGATTTCTGAAGTAAAAAGCTAACGTTGGGCTATAAAGGAACTACAGCACGGTCACATGACTTCACATCACCACCGCTAAGCTAAAGGTGGCTAATGTTGAGCTATAAAGGAACTACAGCACGGTCACATGACTTCACGTCACCACCGCTAAGCTAAAGGTGGCTAATGTTGGGCTATAAACGAACTACAGCACGGTCACATGACTTCACGTCACCACCGCTAAGCTAAAGGTGGCTAATGTTGGGCTATAAAGGAACTACAGCACGGTCACATGACTTCACGTCACCACCGCTAAGCTAAAGGAGGCTAATGTTGGGCTATAAAGGAACTACAGCACGGTCACATGACTTCACATCATCACCGCTAAGCTAAAGGAGGCTAATGTTGGGCTGTAAAGGAACTACAGCACGGTCACATGACTTCACGTCACCACCGCTAAGCTAAAGGTGGCTAATGTTGGGCTATAAACGAACTACAGCACGGTCACATGACTTCACGTCACCACCGCTAAGCTAAAGGTGGCTAATGTTGGGCTATAAAGGAACTACAGCACGGTCACATGACTTCACGTCACCACCGCTAAGCTAAAGGAGGCTAATGTTGGGCTATAAAGGAACTACAGCACGGTCACATGACTTCACATCACCACCGCTAAGCTAAAGGAGGCTAATGTTGGGCTATAAAGGAACTACAGCACGGTCACATGACTTCACGTCACCACCGCTAAGCTAAAGGAGGCTAATGTTGGGCTATAAAGGAACTACAGCACGGTCACATGGCTTCACGTCACCAACGCTAAGCTAAAGGAAGCTAATGTTGGGTTATAACTACAGCTTGGTCACATGACTTCACGTCACCACCGCTAAGCTATAGGAGGCTAATGTTGGGCTATAAAGGAACTACAGCACGGTCACATGACTTCACATCACCACCGCTAAGCTAAAGGTGGCTAATGTTGGGCTATAAACGAACTACAGCACGGTCACATGACTTCACGTCACCACCGCTAAGCTAAAGGTGGCTAATGTTGGGCTATAAACGAACTACAGCACGGTCACATGACTTCACGTCACCACCGCTAAGCTAAAGGTGGCTAATGTTGGGCTATAAAGGAACTACAGCACGGTCACATGACTTCACGTCACCACCGCTAAGCTAAAGGAGGCTAATGTTGGGCTATAAAGGAACTACAGCACGGTCACATGACTTCACATCACCACCGCTAAGCTAAAGGAGGCTAATGTTGGGCTATAAAGGAACTACAGCACGGTCACATGACTTCACGTCACCACCGCTAAGCTAAAGGAGGCTAATGTTGGGCTATAAAGGAACTACAGCACGGTCACATGGCTTCACGTCACCAACGCTAAGCTAAAGGAAGCTAATGTTGGGTTATAACTACAGCTTGGTCACATGACTTCACGTCACCACCGCTAAGCTATAGGAGGCTAATGTTGGGCTATAAAGGAACTACAGCACGGTCACATGACTTCACATCACCACCGCTAAGCTAAAGGTGGCTAATGTTGGGCTATAAAGGAACTACAGCACGGTCACATGACTTCACGTCACCACCGCTAAGCTAAAGGTGGCTAATGTTGAGCTATAAAAGAACTACAACACGGTCACATGACTTCATGTCACCACCGCTAAGCTAAAGGTGGCTAATGTTGAGCTATAAAAGAACTACAACACGGTCACATGACTTCACGTCACCACCGCTAAGCTAAAGGCGGCTAATGTTGGGCTATTAAGCAGTTTATGACAAGAAGAAGCAGCAAAACCTGCAACTTCAGGACCATTTTTCTTGAACAAAAAGATCTCCTGCTATTTCTTAAATTACTAATTTCACACATCCAACCAACATGTTATATTCTCAGCCAGGGAAACTCTAAAAATACACTCCCGCTTGTTATGGAATAGTCTCTAAAAGTGACAGAGCCAGGCCTTGTTTGGCGGTTGAGGGAAAACAACATTTTAGGCAGGAAAAGCAGCTAAAGATGTCTATTACTGCTCTTTGCACCATCACATCCTGAAGACAGCAGCCTCCCTTCTTTCATCCAGGCTGAAAACACAGACCTTTAAATAGCATCCATAACTGCAGGCCTGTTCTGTCAAACCGACACATAATTGTTTGCCGGGGAACTGCTCGACTAATCTATTTAAAAGGCTGAAATAATCTCAGGAAATGTAGGTTAAGAGCTGGATGGACCACAGAGCTGGATGCTGGAGAGCTAATAACGAACAGTAAGATGGTACATTCACTCAAGCACTGTAGTTAAGTACAATTTGGAGGCACTTAAACTGAGTATTTCCATTTTATACAACTCTAAATTTGCGCTAAAAACATTGACGTCTATGTACGTAAACCTGACGTTCGAATAAAATAAGTATTCAGATCTTTTACTTTGGTAAAAGTACTAATACCCATTCGTGAAATGTAATAAAGTACATTCACTCAAGTACTGTACTTTTTGGAGGCACTTTAAGTGAGTATTTCCATATTATGCTACATAACTTACTCAAAAAACATTGACGTCTCCCAACGTAAACCTGATGTCTGGTGGAACAAGTATTCAGACCCTTTACTTTGTCAAAAGTACTAATACCCAGTTGTGAAATGTAATGAAGTACTCTCAGTCAAGAACAGTTTTTAATTAGAATTTTTAGGTACTTGTACTTGAGTATTTCCATATAATGCTACATAACTTACTTTAAAAAACGTTGATGTAACTAAAACTGGCTTTTTGTTGGAAAATAAATTCTGATCCTTTGGTAAAAGTACTAATACCCAGTTGTGAAATGTAACGAAGGACATTCACTGAAGCACATTTTTGAGGGACCTTAACTGAGTATTTCCATATTATGCTACTTATACTTGTATGAAATGGTTGATGTCTAAGTACGTAAACCTGGCTTTCCATTGGAAGAAGTATTCTGATGCTTTACTTTGTCAAAAGTACCGATAACCATGCGTGAAATGTAATAAGGTACTCTCACTCAAGAACAGTTTTAAGTACAATTTTGAGGTACTTGAGTATTTCCAATTTATGCTACTTCACACTTCTACTCCACTAATACATAATACGCCACTCTTTCATTAGTTTTAAAAATGTAATGTTTATCTTTTATGGGTCTTGTTTGAATTCAATATTCAAATTGTTTCGATTGGTCGCTTAATTGTTTGAGCCAATCAAGCCTCTCTGGTACGACATAAATGCACAACATGACTCTTACCATTAATTACCTAATTTCCGAAAAGCTTTGTGTACATTAAAATATATTTATGTATAGCTGAGACCCTAATCTAGGATAACATGCTGGCTAAAAGACTCAAATGTATAATACAAAATAAATACCTAAATAGCAGCACATTTAGCCTGGGTAGTCTCTAGTCTAGTCTAGTCTCTAAAGCCCTAAAATAAATCTTAACAAATATCCTTACACTTTATCTGGGAACTGACCAAAAATTGTGAATTATTTTGATCTCCTAAGTCTCAATTTTCTATTCGAAAAGTACTGAAATATTGTTATTAAAGCTAGACCCATATTAGCGGACATTAGCTTATTACAGATATGTCATTATTGGTTATTTGTTGGCATGCTAAAGTGGGTTTGAAGTCATTTAGAAACCGTCTCCATCACATACTTTGTTCCCCAGAGATCACTGATATTGATTTCTACTGCAAAATATCCTCATTATGCGTCTGCGTCACAAATCTCAGGGATCCAGATAGAGATTAGTTGTTCATGTTATGCGTTTATGTAAAAAATACAAGCTGATATATCTGTAAAAGTATCAGCCTTGGTAATCCATCACCTGCAGTGGGATTGTAAATCATAAGGAACGTTTATACATGTTTGAATGTACCACAAATAAACAGCCATGGCACCAATATGTTATAAATCTGTTTTATTATAAATGGATGGAGCTGATCTTGAACTACAGAAACTTCGATTAGTGCAGGCCTCAGGAAGATAAGAAGCTAAATGTGAGAGATGGTGCTCAGTTTGATCTTAACTCGCCAGGAAATGTAAAGTATAATAAAAAGCTTAAAGGACTGGAAAACTTAATAGAGTGGTGCAGTGACGAGTCCTAAAACCCGGAAGTGAGTTAGCATTTGACCACTTCCTGTTCCCTCGTCTCAGAGCCAATGGGATTTCTCCATAGGATTTTGGAATATTGTAAGAAATAAGGTCTGTGGAAAAGGAACCTGTTTGATAAATGCACGTTTTGTTCAGCCGGATAATCTCCACATGTCTACCCTACTTTTATAATGCTCTAATCATAAATCTAATCGCCAGAAGCAAAATGCTAACGTTATGCTATAAAGCAGGGGTTAGGGGTTAGGAGGGGAACCTTTTTCCTCTCAAGGGCCATTTCAATTTTCACAACATCCTCCGAGAGCCGTACAAATTATTGACCTCTGCTTAAAAATACTAAAATCACAGCCCATTCATTTGGCCTTTCTTTCATGCTTTGCAAAAGTAACCTCTTAATCCAGATATCTTACCATGACTCGCGCATGCATGCACGTGCACGGTGTGGCATGACCATCAAAACAGAAAGATATGGACAAAAGATGTGTGCATATGTATTTAGTTTCCTATCCATGTGGACATGATTTAAGTGGGGGGGGGACCTAACCTCCTCTAGGGGGGTCCGGGGGCATGCAAATGTTGAAGGTAAATGCATCAATCTGGTGCACTTTGAGAGCAACATTAGGAGATCTATGGATACATCTCTCAACACCCATATGAAACAGAACTGGAAGCAGATTTCTTTTTGTTTATGGATATTTTACAAATCACTCCCCTTTCAAACTGTATTCCTGTTTATTAATAACAACTTTGTTTTACTGTCATATAGTATTTTATACCTGTTTACTTTATTCTCTTTTTGTTATAACTATAATGATCATATAAAGATGTGCCTTTACCTCACTGGTTGGAGAAAAAGCTTCTTATATTCGTTAGCATAGCTAGCTAACCAGATGCTAATAACAACAGAGTTATTGACTGTATGATCAGTGTGACAGATGAACAGATCGCCACTGGGCTTTCAGCTAAAGACACAGCCACGCAGAAACTGCGGCATGTGTACGGCTCCTTATGGGTACTGACATTTGTGAAGTGGCGTTCCGGTGCTCTCCGTCAGAACTGCACCCCTGTCAGACGAGACATATACCACGTGATGACACATTAGGCTCGTGTTGTGTTCAAGGACCCTGGCCAGGAAGAACAGGCACTCGCTTGTTTAAGTCTTTTGCTATCTAGATTTCTTTAAAAAAAATATTTGCGTGTGTTTATAAATTACCTCGAGGGCCGTACCAAATGGTCTCGCGGTCCGTATACAGCCCGGAGGCCGGAGGTTCCCCACCCCTGCTATAAAGGAACTACAGCCGAGTACAGCAGCACGAATTCAACGTGCCGCCAACTTCAGATCCATATTCAAACATACAGATTCTAAATGGTACAAGTTGAAGCGTTTGTTTGAACAGTTTTCAGGAGGCAGGTACTTGCTCTCAAGCAGAACAGGGCAAACAAACTTAGAGGAGTGTTTACGTGTTCGGCGTAATGACGTACAACGTCCTCCACAACTTCTGTAGTCCTATTCAGCCACCTGGTAACAACCATGGGTTAAATTGGGCCGGGGCTGTCCGGGGCTCAGCGCCGGCACATAGGACGATGCTCTGACGTCATCACCCTCGCTCATTTGTCATTTGTTTAAGCCATATGTTAAAACATCTCGCGTTCTTAATATAGACTTTATTTAGGGTCGATATGTGTTGACTTTACTTTAAAATAGCAGATCTCTGTGACAGGATATAGTTTCTCCACTTAGTGAACGTGTGTCTCTATCTATCAGGAGCTGCAGCACCGCGGCTCCTTCGTGCATAGAGTCTGCAGCGGTGTGTGTGTGGTGTGTGTGTGTGTGTGTGTGTGTGTGCAGAGAGTCTGCAGCGGTGTGTGTGTGTGTGTGTGCAGAGAGTCTGCAGCGGTGTGTGTGTGTGTGTGTGTGTGTGCAGAGAGTCTGCAGCGGTGTGTGTGTGTGCGCGCGCGTGCAGAGAGTCTGCAGCGGTGTGTGTGTGTGAATAAATGTTTGAAATTGCTTCAATCTGGTGCACTTTAAGCACACATTACTAGAGACTAGATCTAGGGGTACAACTCTAAACAGCCATATGAAAAAGATCGGTTTACATTTTAATAACCAAATATGTGAACATAACCAATAACCTACCACAGCCAATAACAAATCAATGTAACTTATTTTATTTTTGTTGTTCATTCATATCTTATTTTACCTTAACATTTATTTATGCATATTTTTATATCTCAAGTTTTAAACGATATTTTTGGTTTACTGTCCTATAGCATACATTGAAATGATTTCAAACCTGTTTATCCCAATAATTATAAATGAGTGCCTTGGAAATATTTGTTTACATAAATTGCATTTATCTCTCTTGCTCGCTCCCACGCCCACTTTGGCTGTGAGCCAGGCCCGGTTCTACGGGGGTGCATAAGGGTGCATTGCACCCTAAGTTGAGTCGTTATGCAAAGTGCAAAAATGAAAAGTGAAAAAAAAAAGAAAAGTATTACATATATAATAACAATAATAATAGTAGTAATAAGAAGAAGAAGAAGAATATAGTTGAAATAAAATAAATTGTAATTGTGGTTAAATAACATTGTCTGCTGCATTTATTTGGTCAATTTAAACGGTAAGTAACGTTATTATGTACTGCAGGTAATAACAGTTCAGATCATGGGGACATTACGTTACCCGCGGCCACTGTCGTGGACACTAACGTCCTCCCGCCCGCCTCGCCGGCTTTGCCCTCCTCGCCCACGGAGGCGGAGCAGCCGCAGCCGTCTTCGTTGCCCCAAACATCGCCACCCCTCGGCGGCCCGCAAGTGCCAGAGGACCTCGGCAAAACAGAGCCTGCCCAGTTATATTTAAAAAAGTACCCAACTCGCCTGTACAGTGGGGTAAGGTGCTCATTTTGCAGCTCATGGTTTCAAAACAGAGATTGGCTGGAATATTCATGTAAAAAAGATGCCATCTTCTGCTATGCATGTAGACATTTCGGTCTTTAAAAGGGGAGTGATTAGTAAAATATCCATCAAGAAAAAGTTAATCTGCTTACAGTTCTGTTTCATATGGGTGTTGAGATGTATCCATAGATCTCTTCATTTTGCTCTCAAAGTGCACCAGATTGATGCTTTTAACTTCAATATTTAAAAAAAAATCTTCCCAGGGGAGCATGCCCCCGGACCCCCCTAGAGGAGCTGAGGACCCCCCTAGAGGGTGTTAGGTCCACTCCCCACTTATAAAAATAGCACTTTACCACTGCGCCCTCTCTAATCTCAGATGCACCCTGAGTCATTTTGTTCTGGAACCGGGCCTGCTGTGAGCTGCGGGCGCCTGATAAGCCAACACCCCCCACTTTCATCACTTACAGCGCCCATCGTACAGGGCAAATGAAAAGTGTAACCGGGGTGAAAAGGGTATAACCTTTACTTAATGATGAATGTTGTTACATCAAGGCTGAAAATTAGGATGAGCGCAAACAGTCAAAAATGTTTTGCTAAATGTATGTCTGCATAAAGCTGAGTTATGATCGGTCATAATAACACAGAATTTGGTGATGATTAAATAGTTTACAGTGAGATTTACTCCCATACTTTTGGCCATACTCACGCAGCCCTACAAATTAATTGAGATTTCCACACAAATGTTCTTTAGCAAGGGTGCAGAGCAGTGTTGATTTAAACAAGCTATTTGAGGGTTGGATATTTGTAAACCTTTTTTTGTGTATATATATATATATTAATAATTTAAGATGTAAATGAATTCCAGTTTATTTGTAGTACTTTCTATTTTTATTGTGACATTTGGTGGCATCAATGTGTGCATTTGATACAGATAATGGAGCAGTTGCTTTAGGGCCAGTGTAGGCCTATATCCCTTAAGGTCAAATAATGAGATCGTCGACCTCCGCCCCCCTCTCGCACCTCCACACAGAGCCCCCCCACGTATCAAATACCAACTTAACCCCTGGTAACAACCATCGCTTTTCAGACACGTCAACTCTTCAGAAATCACCAGTGGGGTCACTGCTGATGGAACAAAACGTGATCTGTCTCTTCAATGTGTCTCAACCACAGACCTTATTTCCAGGTGACTTTATAAAAACTGGGTCACCAACAAGTCTGGATCAAACTGGATTTATTGCATTGGACGCTCAAAAGATAGATTCTCAAAATGATTTAGAAAAGACTCTTTAAATATATCGCACTGTGTATTTTACAGACGCAAGTTGCCTTTATTTTACAGCAGATTGCAGTGATGCATTTCGTCTGAAGGTTCGACACATCTAAAAGGTCTCTACACACCAACCTGAGACCAAAGAACGCGTACCGAAGGCGTCCCGAATTTTACGTCAGCTACGTCGGGCTTCGTTGGCTTCGTCGGATAAAGCCGCCCGCCTACGAACACACCGCAAATACTTCAGCCGACGAGTGGCAATAACTCTCCTTACCAGCAGGCGGCGGTAGTGTGTATTCGTCATTCAAAAGAGGCAACAACCGGAAGACAGACTGCGTTTTATACACCGAGAGAAGAAGAACAGACTTAGTAATATAAGCAGTTGATCAGTTGGTCTTCACTTTCTTCATTCCATGCCGTCATGATAAAAAAGAAACTCTTGCGTCCGGGTGAGATGAAAATGAGGAAGATTAGCCGTCTGTGTGTGCCTTCTTATCGTTTGTTTTGGTCCCTCACTTCCGCTTCACTTCTGATGCACTGATTCGCTAAGCTGAACAGCCAATCAGAGTGATTGATTTGTCCCGACGTTCTTTGGCCGGAGGCGGGAGGGTTGAAAATGTGCCGTAAAGAGACGACACACCAACCTGAGTAGTGCGACGCGAATTCCCGACTGCCTCTGACGGCTTCGGACGGCCTCTGACTCCCAAAGTCGGGCCGGTGTGTAGAGGCCTTGAGGTCCATTTAAAGGGGACCTATCATGCAAAATGCACTTTGTGATGTCTTTTATACATAAATATGTGTCCCCGGTGCGTTGGGGAACTCACGCAGCGTCGGAAAATAAAACCCTCTCTTTTCCTCCGTACCCAAATCTTTTAAAAACGGGTGTACAACGAGCGGATACAGATTTGCTGCCGATCTGATCTGATCTCTCTCAAATCGGCAGCGGACCCACAGAAAGTTGCCATCAGAAACAATGCCTGACGTGTTTTGGACGTCTTTGTTTTACATTAGCAAGCCTCGCTAACACTCAGAGCTAACCTGTACTGGAGAGAGCACATGTGTTTAAAAAGCAGGAAATAAAAAAGGAACTCACCTTGTGATAAACCCGCAAGAGAAAAAGCATTTGAGCTCCATACTGTTTCAGAAATAATCCTTGACGTGGTTTAAACAGGATGGCGTTTTATCACAACCGAATTTAACTTTATCTCCGGTAGAATTCTGATCAGGCATTAGCTCCGCCTCCTCTTCTTTTTATTTTTCAAGCTAAGGACCCAAGATCCGCGTTTCTCTAACACGGCTTCAAAAGAGGGGTTTGAGCAGTAAGAGGCATGGCAACAACGTGTGATCTGTTTGGGATTTTGAAAAAAAAACTTCAGACATGTTTTGTATAGGTATGGCCCTACAATATATGTTTCAAATATAGCATGAAAGGTCCACTCTAAAGGAAATGCACCAACTCTAAACAAATTCACGACAGAAGCATTTGCATTATTCAAAAAAAGGCAAAACACGCATCCTTCAGTGTTTTGCTAAATTGGAAGATTATTGCCTACAGCAAATCATTCATTCGACTCTAAAACGTGATATTTTACTGGAATTCACATAATTTCTCAAGGAAAATAATACATGCACACTATATATATATATATATATATATTTGGTGGTATTTAGGGTAAACTAGTGGGCAGATTAATGCTATTTGGAGATAATCTGCATGGGATGATGGCCACGCTTAGTGTAAAAGGCAGATTATTTATATATTTATTTATTATTATTATTACAGTATTTCACTGAGGAAACACCAAGGAAGGTTCCTACGCTCACATTATATTATTTAATTCTCTTTTTTTAATGGATGCTTACAATATGTTTCAGTGCTTTTATTACATGCAATAAAAGCTGTATTTATTGTTGAGTCAAATGTTTTTGTGTTGGTTTTTTGACTGCCTGTGGATATTTATTTGGTTGCCAAATGCACTGCCCCTTTAAGTGCAGCAATTCTGTATCGCATTTGTTATTATTATAAAAAAACAGAAGTGTTAAAGGTTTCCTATCATGCTATGTTTAGGCATATTATGAGTATCAGATATATAAAAATGTCTATGAAGTGTTTTGCTCAACATACCAAACAGATCATGCATTTTAGGAATCCCTCATATCCTCTATTTCAGCCCTGTTATTAAAGTGCTGATTCTGGGTCCTTTGCTTGAAAAAAATTAAAAAGAGGCGGTGGAGCTAACGCCGGATCAGAATTCTACGAGATACAGCTAAATGCTCCCGTGATTAAACTCCATATCGTATTCCAAACCACATCAAGGATTATTTCTGAAACAGTGTGGAGCTCAAACTCTTTTTCTCTCTCAGGTTTACCACAATAGGCGCTTTCACACCGGAGTGCTTTTCCCCCCGAACTAGGCCGATGGGGGGGGAGATTTGGTTTCACACCAAAAAGATCTGAAACTAGAACCCAGTTTGCGCAAACCTTTTCACCCCCAGATTGTCCCTGCTAGAGAGGTGGTACTTTCCTGGGGAGGAAAAGGTTCCAATTTCTGATTGGCTGGGCGATTGCAAACCACGCCCCGTAAAACTCCGAAAAGTTTTGTGAAGCCGCCATTTTATTTGCTCGCATTAGCATTAGCCCAGCGCACCGACGGAGAGAGACTAACTTATGGCAACACAAAAGAAAACATGGGAGCGGTGGAGTGATGAGGAGGTGTCGGCGTTCTGGCGATTTAATCGGAAGACGCTACCCAGGCAGCTTCTACTGAAGCCAGTCCCCAACTCCGGGGGGACTCCGGGACTTCGGGTGGCAGTATACGCCGTGAATTTGTTTGCGGCCTGCCAGTAAACCCAAAGCAGAAGAAGAAGAAGTGACGTCAGCGGCTTAATTTGCGTAATCCTCCCTCAGGGACTTATTCCGGTGAGAACGCGATCTGCTCTTTAGTTCCAGGAACTAAAGAGTTCGGGGGGAACAAGTACTGGGGACTAAGTACGGCAAAGTACTTGGTGTGAAAGCGGCTAAGGTGAGTTCCTTTTTATTTCCTGCTTCTTCACACATACTCTCTCCAGTACAGGTTAGCTCTGAGTGTTAGCGATGCTAATGTAAACACAGACCATATTACGTCCAAAACACATCTCATTGTTTCTGATAGCAACTTTCTGATAGGGCCGTGGGTCCACATTTCAGATATTATGTCATATCGGACGCAAATCTGGATCAGCTCCGTTGTTCCCCCGTTTTTAGAGATTTGGGTACGGAGGAAAAGAGAGAGGGTTTTATTTTCTGACACTTTGTGAGTTCCCTGACACACCGGGGACACATTTATGTAGAAAAGACATCAAAAAGCGCATTTTGCATGATAGGAGACCTTTAATATGTGTTAATATACACAGCTATATCGTCAGAAGTGTTAATATGTGTTAATATACGTCAGCTCAGTGGCGTAGCCAAGAATTATTGTGTGGGTGGGCCTGGAGAAATGTAGGTGGGCCAGGGGAGACTTATTAAGCGTGGGGTCTGAGCTGAAACTTCATTAATGATTTTATTTATTTTTGAATGCACTAATTAAACATAAGCATAAACTAGCAGTGAAAACAAAAACATAGGCACGGCGGCCTCAGAATGTAAAACTGACATCCACATGACTGGCTCGTCGGCCACAGGTTGTTTATCCTTGACAGTCGCACAGTGGACACACACTGAGAGTGTTTTCATATTCAGCACATGTGTACACGCTTCGCTGCAGACCTCAAGAAGAAATAAGACTTTCATTCACTCACGGCAAAACTTACTTTACTTACTAATTTACTCACGGTAAAAAAATGCACTCCCTATCCCATTGTCATGAAGGTGGAATCTAACTATATCCAGAATAAGTTTGATTGGATCCAGGCTAGAAACATGTTTATTTCTGCTGTAAAGTTGGGCATTTTAACATGGGGGTCTATGGAAATGGCTCCTTTCTGCATCCATCCCCTGTTGGCATCTAGGTGAACTGCAGTTTGTGGCACTTCCTTCTGGGCTTCCCGGCTCTGCCCCAGAGTTTGCCGCTTGTCACGAACGTCAAAATCGCTATGACGCGCTGATTGGCTGTGGGTGGGCCAGACGTGCATGTGGGAGGGCCCATGCCCACCCGGGCCCACCCACAGCTACGCCACTGCTACAGCTATATAGTCAGAAGTGTTAATATGTGTTAATATACTACAGCTATAGTCAGAAGTGTTAATATGTGTTAATATACTACAGCTATAGTCAGAAGTGTTAATATGTGTTAATATACTTCAGCTATATAGTCAGAAGTGTTAATATGTGTTAATATACTTCAGCTATATAGTCAGAAGTGTTAATATGTGTTAATATACTTCAGCTATATAGTCAGAAGTGTTAATATGTGTTAATATACTTCAGCTATATAGTCAGAAGTGTTAATATACTTCAGCTATATAGTCAGAAGTGTTAATATGTGTTAATATACTTCAGCTATAGTCAGAAGTGTTAATATGTGTTAATATACTACAGCTATAGTCAGAAGTGTTAATATGTGTTAATATACTACAGCTATAGTCAGAAGTGTTAATATGTGTTAATATACTACAGCTATAGTCAGAAGTGTTAATATGTATTAATATACTTCAGCTATAGTCAGAAGTTCCCATCACTCTCCAGTTACACTCGATGCTTTCTGACGCCCACTGCCTTTGTTCCAGTGGATTACAGAGAAATGATTCCTCATGCACATCTCAACTCGTATGAATGTCTTCCATCTTTATGACTAACTTTCAAATCAACAACTGCAGCGTCATTGCAGTAAACAAGTCTCTCTGAGAGGGGAACTGACACCATGGAGACAATGAGAGGGTGTGGCTCAGAAACACACCTGACAACAAGGCCGACTCACAGCAGCAACATGCATTACAAAGCTAATAATAACCAACATTATTCTTTTGGAGGGGAATGGATCTGGAGCTGACATATGGCAGATTAAAGCTCCTCATTGTTTAAAGACGAGGCTTTTATCACTTATTTTAAAACTTAAACTCCTACAGTGACAAGAGGCAAGAGAAAGTGTGTGTGTGTCCTGACAGTGTCTCTTTGTAGTAAATTAGTGTCTCTTTGTAGTTATGTAGTGTCTCTTTGTAGTCATCTAGTGGCTCGACTCTTCAGGGATGTTTGCACTAGATGGGAACGATTAATCGAATATTCGAATTTATTCAGGTATGGAATAATTCAATGTATACGACAGTGCCATAGCTAAGTGTGTTAGGTCTAAAAGGTGTGTTTTGCTCTCTCTCTCTCTCTCTCTCTCTCTCTCTCTCTCTCTCTCTCTCTCTCTCTCTCTCTCTCTCTCTCTCTCTCTCTCTCTCTCTCTCTCTCTCTCTCTCTCTCTCTCTCTCTCTCTCTCTCTCTCTCTCTCTCTCTCTCTCTCTCTCTCTCTCTCCTCTCTCTCTCTCTCTCTCTCTCTCTCTCTCTCTCTCTCTCTCTCTCTCTCTCTCTCTCTCTCTCTCTCTCTCTCTCTCTCCGCGTTTATGTCCAAATCCATCAGATCTAGCTAGTTGTAGCTAATGGTATGGCTGCTGCCCCTCCCCACACGCAGATCACGCAGACTCAAACCTCATCTTATGCCCAAATTCCAGCTGAGAGGGTCTTCTCTACAGCTGGCCTGATTGTGAATCGCCTCCGCACCCGCCTCTCCCCTGAGTAGACATGCCCATATTCTTAAAGAAGAATGAGTATTGAATAGCTGCATTCTGTGATAGGCCCTGTTAGAGGTTGGTGATCTCTGTTGTGATAGGGTTACGTTACCCTAACCCGTTATGTTGTTCGTGTATGATCCCTCTTTCATTTAAAAACCAAGTTATGTTTTAAGCATGAAAGCTGTAGGCCTATAGCTGTCAACTGTTCAAACTGTGATCACCAGTTCAATACATTTGACAAATTCGACTTGGTTTCTATACTTATTTGAACATGTATTTATTTATTTATTTTTCAAAATTAATTAATGAATTTTTTTTTTTTGGTAAAAGAAATTCCCACTTTTTTTTTTTTTTTATAAGATATACATTTCGGTTAACCGGTTAACCGTTTTTTTGGGGGTCGAATATACATTTGCTTTCAAATTCCCATCCCTAGTTTGCACACACAATAGCATTTCCTCTCGATATGACTCATATTAAACCCTTTAACAGGACGATAGCTGGGACTCTGGAAACACTGAAGCTTATCAGCAGCTTATCAGGACAAGGAGAGAGTTCTGATGGAGTGCAAAGTGGGGCAGCGGGGACACATTCAGTGGAAAGTCCCTGGGCTACTCGAGGAAGGCCATTCAAATGTCAATTCATGTAGTAAACTGCCTCAGATATATGGAGATACGGCCCTATTTTATTGGCCTTTGGATTTCACAGACACAAAAGTAAAAAGATGAATAAGTAAACAAGTGTTATGTGGAATAAAGGTGTTGTTAAACTGCCTTAAAGACGGATTACTCCTAGTAACTATACTGTTAGTTCATAAAGGTTTAAATTAGGGATGGGAATTTGAAAACAAATGTATATTCGACCCCCAAAAAAACGGTTAACCGATTAACCGAAATGTACATCCTATAAAAAACATTTTGGGGGGAACAATGTTTACAAAAAGAAAAAAAAAATTTTAATTTTGGAAAATAAATACATGTTCAAATAAGTATCGAAGTCGAATTTGTCAAATGTATTGAACTGGTGATCACAGTTTGAACGGGGTTGCAGGCTCAGTGGGGGCGCCAGAGTTTCTTTTGGGGGTGCTGTGGGGTAGCTTGACGTTTCATAGAGGGTGCTCAAACATTTAGGGTTTCCCATTAATGTTGTAGTATTTAGTGTCTCTTTGTAGTCATCTAGGGTCTCTTTGTAGTCATCTAGTGTCTCTTTGTAGTCATCTAGGGTCTCTTTGTAGTCATCTAGTGTCTCTTTGTAGTCATCTAGGGTCTCTTTGTAGTATCTAGTGTCTCTTTGTAGTATCTAGTGTCTCTTTGTAGTCATCTAGTGTCTCTCTGTAGTCATCTAGGGTCTCTTTGTAGTCATCTAGTGTCTCTTTGTAGTCATCTAGGGTCTCTTTGTAGTCATCTAGTGTCTCTTTGTAGTCATCTAGGGTCTCTTTGTAGTATCTAGTGTCTCTTTGTAGTATCTAGTGTCTCTTTGTAGTCGTTTAGTGTCTCTCTGTAGTCATATAGTGTCTCTCTGTAGTCATATAGTGTCTCTTTGTAGTCATCTAGTGTCTCTTTGTAGTCATCTAGTGTCTCTTTGTAGTCATCTAGTGTCTCTTTGTAGTCATTTAGTGTCTCTTTGTAGTATGTAGTGTCTCTTTGTAGTCACTTAGTGTCTCTTTGTGGTCATCTAGTGTCTCTCTGTAGTCATCTAGTGTCTCTTTGTAGTCATCTAGTGTCTCTTTGTAGTCATCTAGTGTCTCTTTGTAGTCATTTAGTGTCTCTTTGTAGTATGTAGTGTCTCTTTGTAGTCACTTAGTGTCTCTTTGTGGTCATCTAGTGTCTCTCTGTAGTCATCTAGTGTCTCTTTGTAGTCATCTAGTGTCTCTTTGTAGTCATCTAGTGTCTCTTTGTAGTCATTTAGTGTCTCTTTGTAGTATGTAGTGTCTCTTTGTAGTCACTTAGTGTCTCTTTGTGGTCATCTAGTGTCTCTCTGTAGTCATCTAGTGTCTCTTTGTAGTCATCTAGTGTCTCTTTGTAGTCATCTAGTGTCTCTTTGTAGTCATTTAGTGTCTCTTTGTAGTCATTTAGTGTCTCTTTGTAGTCATTTAGTGTCTCTCTGTAGTCATATAGTGTCTTTTTGTAGTCATTTAGTGTCTCTTTGTAGTCATTTAGTGTCTCTCTGTAGTCATTTAGTGTCTCTTTGTAGTCATTTAGTGTCTCTTTGTAGTATGTAGTGTCTCTTTTTAGTCATCTAGTGTCTCTTTGTAGTCATCTAGTGTCTCTTTGTAGTATGTAGTGTCTCTTTGTAGTATGTAGTGTCTCTTTGTAGTCATTTAGTGTGTCTTTGTAGTCATTTAGTGTCTCTCTGTAGTCATTTAGTGTCTCTTTGTAGTCATCTAGTGTCTCTTTGTAGTCATTTAGTGTCTCTATGTATTCATCTAGTGTCTCTTTGTATTCATCTAGTGTCTCTTTGTAGTCATTTAGTGTCTCTATGTATTCATCTAGTGTCTCTTTGTATTCATCTAGTGTCTCTTTGTAGTCATCTAGTGTCTCTTTGTATTCATCTAGTGTCTTTTTGTAGTAACTGAGTGTCTTTTTGTGGTAATTTAGTGTCTATTTGTAGTATTAAGTGTCTCTTCAAAGTAATTTACTGTCTTTTGGTAGTATTTAGTGTATTTTTCTTGTAATTTAGTGTTTCTTTGTCGTATTTAGTGACTGTTTGTATCATTTTGTGTCTATTCGTGGTCATTGAACACCTTCTTGTAGCAGATTTGTGATTATTAGTCTCTGGTTTTGAGTCTTTGTATTCAATGTGTGTCTCTTTGTAGTGTTTAGTGTCTCTTTGTAGTAATTAAGTGTCTATTTGTAGTGTTTAGTGTCTGTGTGTGGTAATTGAACACCTTCTTGTAGCAGATTTGTGATTATTAGTCTCTGGTTTTGTCTCTTTGTGTTCAATTTCTGTCTCTTTTATAGTAATGTAGTGTCTCTTCATAGTGTGTCTTTGTATCGTCCCAAGGTTAACGATGTCTCACACGTTACATTTCTCTCATCACACACATCCTCTCAGTTAATCTCACCCTCAATGTAAACCGAAGCAGCCATTTCCGTGTGTGTATGTGTGTGTGTGTGTGTGTGTGTGTGTGTGTGTGTGTGTGTGTGTGTGTGTGTGTGTGTGTGTGTTTGCGTGTGTGTGTGTGTGTGAGACCCAACAAAGAGAGATGAAACACGAACCTCCTCCATGTCCTGCACCATGTCGCTCAGCTTCTCGTCGTCCTCCAGGACTTCGTTGAGTTGGCTCATCGTGTAGGAACTGAACTTTTCGTTAAAACTCGACATTTCACGTCCTGTTTGTTTCTGTGCTTCAGATCCAGTGACAGCTGACTGAGCTCCACTCACCGGAAGTAGCGCCGCGGCGGTGCGTTCACGGGCTGTCGGACACGGCGCGATTTACCTACAGTCGTGAAATATGGTCGAAACTATGACATCGTTTAAATAAAATGTCATTATTAATAGTGATTTAGAGTCTCTTTGTGTCGACTTGTGTTTGTTTTTCTGTCTGTTTGTAGTAAATTAGTGTCTCTCTGTAGTCATTTAGTGTCTCTTTCTAGTATTTAGTGTCTCTTTGTAGTATTTAGTGTTTCTATTTGTAGTATTAAGTGTCTCTTTGTAGTATTTAGTGTTTCTATTTGTAGTATTAAGTGTCTCTTTGTAGTATTTAGTGTTTCTATTTGTAGTATTAAGTGTCTCTTTGTAGTATTTAGTGTTTCTATTTGTAGTATGAAGTGCCTTTTCTTGGTGAGATGGCACCTTGTAGCAGTTTTGTGTCTATCTGTGGTTTTTGGTGACACTTTGTGGTCAGTTTGAGCCTTCTTCTTCTTGTGTTACTTTCTCTGTGTTTTGTGTGTACTATCGTTTTTGTCTGTAAAAGTACACCATTTACCTCTGAACTGTAGTGGACAGCGCCCCCGTGTAGTGGACAGCGCCCCCGTGTGTTTCTGTCGAGTACTGCTTAGTCTTTGGAGCTGAAATATTAAAACATATTTTCTTTAATGTCGTTCAAACATTTTGGAATGATTTCTAGAACTGATTAACATATTCTGAAATATAATCAAGTGTTAAATCAGACTTTAGTTCCACCTGGAGTAAATTCACAAGCTACCCTGCAGTATACAAAGTCATTCAAACTAGCTGCACGTTTACCAGCTTTGAGAACACTTTAATGATCAATCATTATAAAACATATCATATATATTATTCTGAAATGGACCAATCTGCACAATGACTACTTTTACTGTCGCTACTTTCACTATATTTTGATGAGAATACTTTTCTACTTTTACTTGAGGAACATTTTGAATGCAGGACTTTTACTGAAACAGAGTATTCCTACACTCTGGTACTTCTACTTTTACTCAAGTACACGATCTGAGTACTTCTACTTTTACTCAAGCACAAGATCTGAGTACTTCTACTTTTACTAAGGTACACGATCTGAGTACTTCTACTTTTACTCAAGTACAAGATCTGAGTACTTCTACTTTTACTCAAGTACAAGATCTGAGTACTTCTACTTTTACTCAAGTACAAGATCTGAGTACTTCTACTTTTACTCAAGTACAAGATCTGAGTACTTCTACTTTTACGCAAGTACAAGGTCTGAGTACTTCTACTTTTACTCAAGTACAAGATCTGAGTACTTCTACTTTTACGCAAGTACAAGATCTGAGTACTTCTACTTTTACTCAAGTACAAGATCTGAGTACTTCTACTTTTACTCAAGTACAAGACCTGAGTACTTCTACTTTTACAGGCATGTTTTTCAAAATAAAAGCTGCATAGAGTTACTGTATCCTCAGAGGAAGCTCAGGAAGAGGCATGTTTTTCAGATTAAAAGTACCATAAAGCTTCTTTACTTTTACTTGAGTGCAGAAGTTTAGTCAGTACTTCTACTTTTACCAGAGTATTTTTAAACACGAGTATCTGTACTTTTACTTGAGTAAAGGATGTGTGTACTTTTGCCATCTCTGGTTATGGATGTTCTTTTAAAAAAATAGTAAATAGTAGATCATTCCTCTATGTTGTTGTTTGCAGATCGGTCCGGTGGGCCAGGAGCCGGTGCAGTTTGCTCGGACGGTGTAGGAGAACATCAGCTACGGCCTCAGCGACGTCTCCATGGAGGCCGTGGAGCAGGCGGCCACCAAGGCTAACGCTCACGAGTTCATCAGCTGCCTCCCTACAGGCTACCAGACAAGTAAACATAGAGAGTGCAGGGATCACCTATTGATGCATCTCCCTTGTTCAATGGGTTTTTCCCTATTGGATTATTGCAGAAAGTTATCTCAATGTTTATGATATTTACACGTTGTGTTCAACCGGATAACATGAACATATTAACACCACTATATGATCTCTGAAGTAAAAAGCTAACGTTTGGCTATAAAGGAACTACAGCACGGTCACATGACTTCACGACACTACCGCTAAGCTAAAGGTGGCTAATGTTGGGCTATAAAGGAACTACAGCACGTTCACATGACTTCACGTCACCACCGCTAAGCTAAAGGTGGCTAATGTTGGGCTATAAAGGAACTACACAGCCTTTACTGTTAGCATGCAGAGTGTGATCAGTGCTGTCACTCAATCTGAGAGTTTAGGTTGTTACAACAGCTGTTGGCCTTCAGTGCTTCTGTGTTTAACTGTTTCTGTGTTTCTGTGTTTCAGTGTTTTAGTTTTAGTGATTCAGTGTTTCTGTGTTTCAGTGTTTTAGTTTTAGTGATTCAGTGTTTCTGTGTTTCTGTGTTTCTGTGTTTCTGTGTTTTTGTGTTTCTGTGTTTCTGTGTTTCTGTGTTTTCTGTGTTTCTGTGTTTTCTGTGTTTTTGTGTTTTTGTGTTTCTGTGTTTCTGTGTTTCAGTGTTTCTGTGTTTCTGTGTTTCAGTGTTTCTGTGTTTCTGTGTTTCTGTGTTTCTGTGTTTCGGTGTTTTTGTATTTTCTGTGTTTTCTGTGTTTTTGTGTTTCTGTGTTTCTCAGTGGCGGAGCCAGGACATTTTCAGTGGGGTGGCCAGGATGGAACCAGTGATCATTTTGGGGTGGCATTGAAATCACTATTATATGAACATAAAAAGACATCTCACTACAAAATAAGGGGTTATTTAAGGCACTTACAACACACCTCTACATTATTTGGGATTAAACTAGTGGTGGAATAGATCAAATAATATTCAGTATATCTAACTATTTTTTTCGTATTCCCGTTGCAAAGTAACAACGAAGCTTACATTATACAAATGTAATGCAATATACAGACTGTTTAGCTTATGGTGATCAGCAGCCCTATGAGCTCATTCTCTCAGTGTATCATCAGGAATACAGAGACACACACTAGGGCAGAGGTCTTCAACGGGAGGTCCGCGACCCCCAGGGGGTCCGCAAAATCTTTGGTTGATTAGACCATTTTTTATATTTCTTAAAAAGATTTTTTTTTCCAAACTTTTTTTTCCCACAAATTGAAATGTCTTTAAATGCACATTAACATGAATCCAACATATTGTAGCGAACGGAGAAATGGAGGCAGAAGACGTTATCTTTCAGTCATCAATGCACGCATTCAGCTACACACAGTAGCTATCTCAAGCTAGGCGCCGGTTCACTCACAGCAGGAGACTACCCTGGACCTGTCCCACGAGGCCTCCTGTACACAAAGGGGAGGACCCGCCCCTATCGCTGCTGTGCCAATCACGAGGCCGCATGACACACGCTGGCTCTGTCAGGTTCCCCGTGATTGGCCGAGAGCCTATTCAGTCCCCAGTTTACTAAGGACCCAGACACAAGGACGCACGTTGCGATATAAGCGCAAACGAGAGAAGACCCGAAAATATGCAGATAATTATCTGAAGTTTGGTTTTACCTTTAAGGAGACAGATGGCATTGAATTTCCAATGTGTGTCATTTGCTCTACTGTTCTTCAAATGAATCTATGAAGCCATCAAAGCTGCAGCGTCACTTGGAGACAACACACAGCCACTTAAAAGACAAACCTGTTGAATACTTCCAAGCTAGCCTCAAATCCCTCCAAGGTCAACAGATATTGATCAGAAAATCAGCCAAAGTTGGTGAGCTAGCTTTGAAATGCTCTTATCAAATTGCTCTTCGGATTGCCCAGAAGAAACAGCCATACACACTTGCAGAGTGTATATTATTTTAATAGCTCTGTGTTGTGTTCAATATGTATGTTTATAAATGGCAGTGGCACGGCCACCCTGCACCTTGCACATGTTTAAAATAAAAACATGAATATATTAACCTGTGTACTATTTGAATAGCTTAGTATTGAATGTACAATAACAGAGTAGCTATGTTTATACACGGCACTAGGCCCCGTTTAATATAAAACACAATTGTATGCCATACATATAGTAGGGGGTCCCTGCTCCAGCTCTCCATCAGTTTGGGGGTCCCTGGCCTGAAAAACGTTGAAGACCCCTGCACTAGGGGTTTCACCAACTAATCGACTAGTCGACTAGTCGACTACCTCTACCACTAGTCGGCGCTGTAGGCCCTAGTCAACTAGTCGTGAACAAAATGGAGACAAACGTGGGAGATGAGGATGCCGACATTGGCGCTGAGGTACTGCAAAATGCTCCAGCAAAACACGTCTGACATTCAGGGGTCCTCATCTTATGCGCAAATGCGCCGCAATTATGCGCTCTACAGTTTCAGTTTTAGCTCCGGTGCTACCGAATAAAATGTGGGACGAACAACTGGTGATATTCTATAACGGTAGGCAGATGTATCAGGGGCGTGGCCTTTGTCGAATAACCAGGAAATACACATTTCGATCGCTTCTTCTGTCGTTAACATTCATCTTTTGGTATATTTGGCTGGATAGGAACACTTTGATTCAGTACATTCAGTACCAGTGTGTGGGGTTGTGGTTGCGATGCCGATATCCGGACGCGTACAGCGAGGACTACAAAAAGACACATGAGGTGACTGGGGATGTTTGTTCAAAACATTGCAAGCTTGAATAAATCATTTAAACCATTTATTTTTGCCAGACTTATTACTGAATATCATTCTTAATGTGATACCAAGTTCATCTGAGACCTGTGTATACCTTCAGACAGCCTCCAAGTGAAGCACACGTTGTTTACTCACAGTTTGAAAGCAGCGTGGAGAAGTCTTCAGCTGTGGAGAGCTCCGCCCAGGATAAATTGTGATTCGACTTCTGTGGCTTGTTCTTGTTGTCAGTCTTATATTTGTATCATATATCGTTATTAATATGATGTCGAGTTGATTTGAGACCCAAATTTGGAGTCGTACAGATAAAGTCCCTAGGAGGAGTTCGTTAAAGTACGGAGGACAAAAGATCGCGTTTTTCCGACGCCAAATTCAAAATGGCTGACTTCCTGTACGTTATTTTATACCCCTCCAAGAGGCTTTTTTGTTCGTCTCCGCACCCTAGATATGCTTAGCGAGTTTCGTTCGTTTACGTGAAAGTTAAAGTGGCCGGCTTTACGTTATAACCGGAAGTGGGCGTGGCTTGCGCAATTTTTGACGTAAAGTCTGGGCTTGCGTGGTTCTGGGCTTGCGCGGACTACTAATTGGTTCTGGGCTTGCGCGGACTATCTGCCGTCATGATTTCCGAACCTTTTCTGTGCTTTTGCCGGTCGTTTTCCCTGTTTTGTGTGTGTTTCGCAGGTTTATCGCTCGCTGTGCGAGCGATTTCAATAGGGTCTTCGAGATGTTACGGTACATGGCCCCGTCCATCCTCTCTTCGATGCAGGGAAGTCCTCCAGTCCCCTTAGCAGAGAAACACCCCAAAGCATAATGTTTCCACCTCCATGCCTGACGGATGGTGTTCTGGGGTTATAGTCAGCATCTCTCTCCCTCCAAACACGACGTGTCGAGTTGAAGCCAAATATCTCCATTTTGGTCTCATCTGACCTCGTCACCTTCTCCTAAGCCTTCTCTAAATCATTCAGATGTTCATTGGTAAATTTCAGACGGTTCGTTCATGTTCTTCATGAGCAGGTTGACCTTACGGGCGCTGCAGGATTTGATCCATTATGGTGTAGTGCAGCGTTTCTCAAAGTGTGGGGCGCGCCCCACTGGTGGGGCGCAGAGATGTGATAGGTGGGTCGCGAATGGACGCGATGAACGGGAGATTTCTTTTTTTAAAAATACATTTTTGGGACCTCAGGCCGGAATCGAACCTGGACCCTCGCGGGCGGTAGTGGACTGGCCGGAGACTCGCAACGGCGGTGGACTTTCACAGCGCCGCGGGTGTTTGCAGCGGCGCTGTGAAAGTCCACGGCCCACCTATGCCAGAGCCAGCGGCCCACCGAAGGCAGCAGCCCACCATGCAACAGCAGCGGCCCACCGGGAAAAGTCCCGAATCTCCCGATGGCCAATCCGAGCCTGCTCACACACACACACACAACTGAAACCAAAATCATTTTCAGACATATCTAAAAATCTTTCACACATGTGAAACGCTCTCACACACACACGCACAACAGCGTTGCAGTCGGGAAATAAAGCAATGTGGAGCGGCATCTCACCACTTCGTAAGGAGTTTAACCGTGACACGAAATCCCGTTTGTGTGTCCCCACTTTACAAATAGGCCTATGTTTATTATTATCTTTTAACGCAAGCCGTCATCGCCACGGAGGAGCACACAGCCTCTGTGAGCGAGCGAGACAGAGGGAGAGAGAGAGAGCGAGCTAGAGAGAGCACACCTTTATCTATTTAATATAGCCTAGTTGTAAAAAATAAAGTAAGAAATCATTCCAATGTGTACTACGACAGTAAAAAAAAAAAAAAAACGGTTTAAAGGGCCCATGTCATGCTTTTCTGGTTATTACCCGTCCCCTTGTGTTATGAAGGTTTTTCTGCATGTAAACGGTCTGCAGAGTCAAAAACCCTCAAAATACACCCTGTAGCGAGCAGTGTTGGGCAAGTTACTTCCAAAATGTAATATATTACATATTACTTATTACTCTCTTTTTAAAGTAATAAGTTACATTAAAATATTACTGACTCTGAAATGTAATGAGTTACACTACTTTTTAGTTACTTTTTAGTTACTTTCACCAAAATAACCGCAAAAGAATGGCTAGGTATTTTAAATGCTAACATGTAGTTTAGTGCAGCTCATTATACATCCAGTGAAGGGCAATGTGGTATAGCATAACGACTGTGTAGGCCATTAAGGCTACTAACAACTTTTATTACACGGCTTAGTTGAATACTCGATTCTGATTGTAAATTCTTAACATGTGACACGTTGTTAATACAGTACAGACCACTGTCAAGGACTATAATGAAGGTTGCTAAGGAGGATCAAGAAAGAGAAAGGAAAAGAGGTTAAAAGACGGAGCGCTGGACGTCAGATAAATCACCAGAAGAAGGCAGAGAGGAAGTAAACAATAACAGGAACACGGAATGGGCTCTGTATTTTGTTTAGTATATGGCCATGTACTGTACAGGCCCGGTTCCAGAACAAAATGACTTGGGGTGCATCTGAGATTACAGGGTGCAGCACTAGTAGGTTTACATGAGCAATAGTGGCCGGCAACAGCAATGAAAAATAGCATTGATGTTATGGTCCCCAATGAACAGATTATGGCATTTGTTATGTTTTGAAACCAAGCAAGTGAGAACATTTCAAGTGTGTTAAAAGTGCAATCCTGAAATATTTCATATAGTCCAAAGTGGACTATGGCAAGGAAAAGCACAAAAGCTTCAAAACTGTACTGATAAAACAAAAGAGAACATATTGTAAATCAAGGCAAATATTATTTGAACCAGCTCATGGTTTGAAATGGCAAACATTGAAAAGCAAAAGTATTATTAAAACCATGTACTACATCATCACCTTGGTCCCATCATATACTCTGGGAAGAGAATATTTACTGTGCTTGAAAAAGGTATCACATCATCATGTGAGGTTGACTTTGTGACCTGGAGAACATTTCAGCTGCAACATTAGCTTGTTGATAAGCTTGGGATATGAGATCTTTTTGTAGCCATTCGTGGTGAAGGCATCTGTGCTATTGTATGCATTATTTTTTGACCCAACATTTCTACAGGCATGGCAGAATATGGCACTATTTTCACATGAATATTCTAGCCATTGTCTATTTTTATACCACGAGCTGCAAAATGACCGCCTTACCCCACTGTGCAGGCGGGTACTTGTTTAGATATACCTGGGCAGGCTCTGTTTTGCCGTGGTATCCTGGCACCTGCGGGCCGCAGAGGGGCGGCGTAGTTTCGGGTGACGAAGACTGCTGCTCCGGGGCGAGGGCGGCGAGTCAGGCGGGGTAAGCTAGTGTCCACAACAGAGGGTAACGTGATGTCCCCATCTGACCTGTTGCTATTGTCTGCAGTAGATGCAGTGTTGCTGGCGTTTAGTGATGGTTGCTTTAACCATTTTCGTATAAATGATTATCCATCTGTGTCACTGCTGTGGAAGCACTTTGGAAATGATGCACGCGCAGCGGAGCAGGTCATGCGCACCTGACACAATTTGTTTTTTTTATTTTTCGCTCCGTTCTCTTTTTTGAATAGAGGGTGCATAACATTCAACTGGGAGTGCAATGCATGCCTATGCACCCCCGAAGATCCCGACGCGAAGCCTGAAGGGTAAACACCAGGTTTACTAATCTACCCGCACAATTTTACTCTGGTGTCGGAATGTCTCGCTATGTTAGTACATTCTTAAAAAACAAAACACCATTTAATTTCGGGTTAAAATGTGTTGTAACTGCGTTACTGAGCATTGTAACGGGTAATTTATTACCCAAATTTCATTAGTAATGCGTTACATTACTTCGTTACAGCAAAAAGTAATATATTACTGTAACTCCGTTACTTTTGTAATGCGTTACACCCAACACTGGTAGCGAGTAAAACTCTAACACAGAAAAGACCTGTCTATGCTGCCCCTGAACGCCTCGTTGGACATTTCTCTTTTTCCATTGTTTGCTTCCTGGGTTCTGTGACGTGTGAACACCCAAATCAACAACAAATGACCGGATTGGCCCAAATGGACCAATCTGCGGAGCACCTCACACACCAGGATCCCTTGGCTAACTAACAGGGAGTCCCATTGACTTGCATAGAGCTCCCTGAACGCTGGTAATAGACGAGTTGGGATGGCGGAGAAATGCTCTCCGCAGACCCATTCTCACAGCGTTCTAAACCTTTTTCTTTCTCAATATCAAGCCACACTTATTGGTTTTACTTCGGCTGTGAGTGTTTGTGTGTGCTCAGGATGAGTTTCGCTGTGTTTCGCTGTATCGCCGACCCGGAAACCTGTCCGCTCCTCGCAGCAGCTCACAGCAGCGGCGAGCAGCAACGAGCCTCGCAACGTTCCGACCAATCAGAGCTCACAGGGAGCGGGGGGGCAGGAGCTCCAACAAGCCGTTTAGGACAGAGTGAATACCCGGGCCGTATCTCATTTCTGGGATTTCCCCTCCTCGACTCCTATCCTCGACTCCTATCCTCGTGTCTTAGCCCCGCCCACAGGAGATGCGAGCGGAGGAGCCGAGGAGGGGAGCCGAGGAGAGAGGAGGGGAGCCGAGAAGGGGAGCCGAGGAGGGGAGCCGAGGAGAGAGGAGGGGAGCCGAGAAGGGGAGCCGAGGAGAGAGGAGGGGAGCCGAGGAGGGGAGCCGAGGAGAGAGGAGGGGAAGCAGCAGGCGGTTAGAGAAATGAGAACTCCTCTCCTCTGAGCGGTCATTTTAAAGAGACGTCCATTAATGATGACAGGAGGCTCAGCAGCCCTCTGTCTGATGGACTGATGTGTTCATGACGACTTATAGATTTACTTTTAATTCATTCACAGTGCGGTATAATGAGACAATAACAGGCTACAGATGCGGACACACACACACACACACACACACACACACACACACACACACACACACACACACACACACACATCCTAATATATGTGTATATATATATTTATATAAATATATACAATTTCAGAATCAAACAAGTATGAGAGCACTCTCATAATAACGTAACACTATCAGAGACTGGGAACAAAAACTGGGAACAAAAACATCATGGTATCAAGGAGAGCATAGATCTGACCTAGGCATGAGACAAGACGAACTGACAATGAACACTGGGAGACTGGGGAATTTAAACACATGACAACAAGACACAGGTGGAAACATCAACTGGTGCTGATGAGCATGGGAGACACAAGAGGTGGATAATCAGGAAGCCTGGAATGAGAGGTAAATGATGAGTGACAAAACAAACATAAAACAACATGAAAATGAAACTCTCTTAACATTTCTGTCGGTGCACAACAGCTTGTGTGTGAAAACTACTAAGACTGCAACTTTTTCTGCCACCAGGTGTCAGTGTTTCCTCTGCTGACTAATATGTACAGGACATGACAGTAGAGGTCCTCTAGTAATGCCTTTGAAGTTGGAGACACAGTGTGTGGCCTTAGGAAAAATAAATGTTTGCAGAATAAGAATCTGAAGACAGGATCACAAGAGGGTAAGAGCGCAGACATCTCAGTTGAGTTAAAAAAGTTAATACAAGTACACCCTCGCAAAGTAACATATTTACACAGAAAGCTGACAGTGGGTATTTTCCATGTTAAAAGTCCCTTAAGCACAGTGTGATGAGAGGCTGTTGGGGGGATGATTGATGGGTATTTTTCACTAAGAGAGGGGGGAAAGAGATTGCCGTTTCCCTTTGCGTAGCAGAGAGCAGCCCCACTCGTCTTCTGAACGCCTTCTGAACGATATTCATGTCATGTTCCTCAACTCAGCATCCCCCACTCGCTTCCCCTTTCCTTTTGGATCTGACTAATGATCTGCCTGCACTCTTACATTCCATTTAGCTTCATTGGCATCACCGTATTACAATTCATGGTGTTTAAGGTTTACAAATTAAGTTAACCTGTTGAGCCCCAAGCCTGTTTTTCAGGTCTCAGGCTCGAAAATGACATTCCCAGAACAAATGACTATAACTTCACTTCACAAAAGTGATAAATTAATAATATTTTTTCTCAAAGCAATGATAAACCTGTGAGTTGGATGTAGAAAAGTCAGAATCAATATAGATGTTTTTATTTTAAAATAAATTCAGATTGAACATAGTAAAAAAATTGTAATTATAGTTTCCGTCCAAAAAAAACCCCATTACTTATAGTGAAAACCACCCTTGAATGATGGGATCGGAGACTAAAAGCTTTAGGAATCCAAACTATAACATATAATAAGTACCCTGTATCAAGATTGATGCAAAACAAGTTACATTTGACCTTTTTAGAGAGGTTTAGAAAAGAAAACCCACCTCTGGGGTCATTTGGGTGTATTTGCCATATCGGTAGGTTATGTATTGTAACCCTAGTTCTATAAGCACAGGCGGAGCCCTCTACTGGACTCTATGGGTACTACTCTTCATCAATGATATGCGAGCGTTCACACTGAATTTGCATAATCGTAGCCGGCCAATCAGGGCGAGCCTACCTGAATGCGCGCGCAGGCCTCACAGTATATAAGGCAGCTACACCTCCTGACTGTCATACACTCTCTTTAGCGAGCAGCATAGGAAAGACAGGGCCCCTAAGTAGAGGGCTCCGCCTGTGCTCCGCCTGTGCTCCGCCTGTGCTCCGCCTGTGCTCCGCCTGTGCTCCGCCTGTGCTCCGCCTGTGCTCCGCCTGTGCTCCGCCCGTTCTATCTCACACAGGCTCCGCCCTCTACTGGACTCTATGGGTACAGTGGGTGGAGCCCCGATGAATAAACGCCCTGTCGCCCCACAACATCGACCCACCACACTGCTCCTGACCGGCCTTTGGTTGACAGCCATCGCACCCCAACTTCCTATCACCCGGTTGTGACCTTGGAGAAGTCGGGCTCGCAGCTTACCTGGCTGGGTAGAGCCTATCGGTCTGAATAAGCCCACCTGCTTAACCCTGCAGGTGTTCGCGCAAGTGACTACACTGACACTGCGCACCACGTTTCCCAGGTCCCTAAGGAGCATGGGAAAACGTAAGTGTATTATGTCCAAGGGGGTCAGATACAGCTTACTGACCCACAGCTTTCCTCCTTTCACCAGTCCTGTGTTGTCCCCGCAAGCACAGACGATGAAAAGGAGCCAGACATGTCTAAGAGATAGAACCTTGTGAACGGGCCTGGCGTTGACCAAGTGGCCGCCGTGCATATGTCCTCCACACTCACGCCGTCGAACAAGGCTGTCTGGGCGCTGTTTCCTGATCCCCCAAAAAAACCGCTTCATAAGCGGTTGGCTAAAGACTGGTCTGCCGCCAAATCCCTCATGACAGGACGAGATGGCTGCTGCATACACCTTGACTGTGGCATGAGCAAGCCCCTTGTCCACCAGTAGCTATAGATAGGATAGAATAGAGCCCAATGTACCGGAGAGAGGCTCTAGACTCCTTTCCTCGCACCAACGTTCAGTCTGCAAACTGCCTGAAGCAGGGACGTCTGTCTGTTCTCTGACAGAACGGCACGTAGCCTGCCCCCCCTTTCTCGATGGGGGCGCACACCTCTCTCTCGATGGGGGCATACACCTCTCTCTCGATGGGGGCATACACCTCGCTCTCGATGGGGGCTGCATCGAGCAAAATCCCCAGATACCCCACCTGCTGGTGAGGTATGGGACTGCTCTTCTTCCAATTGACCGAAAACCCCAACTTGGTTAGGTGTAAGATCAATTGGGCTGTGTGGAACATTTGCCCATTCCTGGACCTGGCCATGACTATGAGGTCATTGAGATAAACTAAAACCCTCATGCCATGGTCGCGAAGCGGCTAAAGCGCTGTGGCCACACATTTGCTGAACGTGCGTGGGGACAGGGAGTAGCCGAACGGTAGTCTGTTGTACTCGTAGGCTTTCCCCTGGAAGGCAAAACGCAAATACTTCCTGTGTTTTGGAGGAATTTGAACATGAAAGTAAGCGTCCTTCAGGTCGATGGTTGTGAACCAATCGCCCGGCTGCACCAGTTCCAGTAACTGTTTAACATGTGGAACTTTTTGCAGGCAACGTGCTGATTCAGGATGCAAAGATCAAGAATGGGTCTGAAGTCCCCTGTCTTCTTGGGAACCAGGAAGTACATGGAGAAAAAGCCCCTTTTCTCTGTCCTGAGAGTGCACGACAGACTCAGCCTGTTTTTGCATCAGGGCCTGAATTTCTGTCGAAAGGAAACCTAGACCAAGATAGTTTTACGATATTTAATAAACAAAATCAAAACACAGTAACTATGGACAAAACGGTCAGCAGAAAAAATGACAGCACAAGCTCACCCTCTGTCATCCGCACCCGACATGAAACAGGTGACTTATATACACAAACCACACCCCTGTGACAATTACCGGAAGTGCTCAACAAACAAATAAAAGTGACGTAAACAAATAATAATAATAATAATAATGAACTTGGGCTAAGTAGCATTATGGCACCTACAATACCGGCCCCTAATTATCATTTCACAAAATTATAATTACACTATAATAAATGACAATACACACACAATATACGTATTTTTGTCAACGATGGTCTCAGCAACTTTTCCAGTAAGCCAGGAGTTCCGAGGCGTCATCCATGATGATCACGATGTCTCCTGGCGTGAAGTTGCGTCTGGTTTTAGACCATTTCTGTAGTTCTTGAAGTAGGGGAAGATATTCTTTAAACCACCTTTTCCAGAATAAGTCTGACATATACTGAACTTGTCTCCACCTGCGGCAAGCGTAAATGTCTTCCTTTTGAAACTGTCCGGGTGGCAGGGATGGTGTTGTCTTGAGGAACAAAAGATGATTCGGTGTCAGTGCTTCTAGGTCGTTTAGATCTGTAGAAGCTTTGGTGATTGGACGGCTATTGAGAATAGCTTCTGCTTCACATAAGACTGTGTTAAGTCACTCTTCGTCGAGACTTTGTACATTCAGGGTGGAGTTGAGAACCTTTCGTATTGATCTGATTAATCTTTCCCAAACACATCCATGATGTGAGCCAGCTGGGGGATGGAAGATCCAATGAATTCCTTTCTGGAGAAGTGTATTGTGGATCTGACTTGATTCCAACTTTCAATTGCCTCCTTCAACTCACGTTCGGATCCTACAAAATTAGTGCCATTGTCAGATCGAAGTTCTTTCACTTGACCACGTCTGGCTATAAAGCGCCGTAGCGCATTGATGAACAAATCAGTGTCAAGAGATGATGCCATTTCAAGGTGAATTGCTCTTATTGATAAGCATGTGAAAATGACGCCATAACGTTTCACAATGCTCCTTCCACGCTTCACTCCAAAGGGTCCGAAATAATCAACTCCAACATGTGTGAATGGAGGTTCATCAGGAGAGACTCTATCCAGGGGCAAATCCGCCATCTGTTGTTGTCCAGGAGTAGCATTTATACGCCGACAGACTACGCATTTCGACAACGTGTGTGTGTGTGTGTGTGTGTGTGTGTGTGTGTGTGTGTGTGTGTGTGTGTGTGTGTGTGTATACAGCTTGTCTGCACAAGGTTAAAACTTGTTGGGACAGCAGTGAGAATGTGAGGTGACTGTTATGAGAAACTATTTGTTGGCTTGCCTGAACTCGAAGGAAGCTCGACCGGAGAATTTAAAGTAAATCAAAACAACTGTACATTAATTAAATACATTTGACATATAGCTTGAGCTGGCTTTAATACTTTCTTTATGGTATTCA
Source organism: Dissostichus eleginoides (assembly GCA_031216635.1). Lineage (NCBI taxonomy): Eukaryota > Metazoa > Chordata > Actinopteri > Perciformes > Nototheniidae > Dissostichus > Dissostichus eleginoides. Next base: position 2,602,734 of record CM062269.1, on the reverse strand, counting down.
AATTGGGCTCAAGTAGAACCTTTACCCATGTGTTTAGCTAGTTCTGAGAGAATAATGAACATTGTGCATAACAAGATAAAGCACTATAACACCTCTATCAGCTGACGCCAACAGGCAGGAGCAGGGAGACAAAACACTGAGAGCACAGCAGCCCAAGGTTGCAGGCTACTCTGACAAATATCAAATATAAATCATACACTGGTTTGTTTAACACTTTTATGTTTACCACATAATTCCATATGTGTTCTTTCATAGTTTTGATGTCTTCGGTATTAATCTACAATGTAAAAAATAACCTAAATAAATAAAAACCTTCAAATGAAAAGGTGTGTCCAAACTTTTGATTGGTACTGTATGTGATCAAAGGTTTTCAAATGCTGCAGCAACTATCATGGGGGGCCAGTGTGTGTGTGTGTGTGTGTGTGTGTGGTGTGTGTGTGTGTGTGTGTGTGTGTGTGTGTGTGTGTGCATTCCTGCTTTTTTTACTTCTTGCACCACAATTCTTTCTCAATGTGCGACTTCCACAGAACTGATAAAAACACTCACACCCATAAACACACATGATGCGTGGACTCATTTGGCTCTGGTGATGGTTTTAGCATGAATTCAGTATCATTTCCCTTGGAATATGACTCCTCCCAGGTAATGATTGCACACTGACCCACAGCATCTCTGTTCTCTATATATATGCAGCTGACCTGTGGTCAGTAGACTTCAGCAGACCAGTTGACTTCTTACTGCCTATCTTTACAGAACTCTGTGCAGTATACATTTTATTTGAACTTGTTTTAGATGTCATTGTTGTTTTCAAAATGTAACTCCAGATGGTTGAATTTGTCAGGATTATATTCTAGCTCAGCTGAAAAGTCAGATTTATTCAGTTAACTACAATTGTGATTACTCATGTGTCTTTCTTTAATGCAGTAACTCACAATGAGCACCTACATCTCAGAGCTTGATGTGTCCCTGAATGCAGCTGAGGAGCAAATGAGGAGCGGCAGGTTGAGGAGTGTCCTTCTCTCTGGGAGCAGGAAATGGTGTCCATTCTCGGACCAGACCATTAATGTCATGCAGAGCAGCATCTCTGTGACTGCACTCAGCCGGACTGCAGCAGGGCAGAACTGGGTGACTTTTAGTGAAGCCGTCCAAGGCCATAGACAAAATGGAACCACGTACTAACAAAAGGGACACAAGGTCATCAATGTCTCTCTTTACCTTTGGCCTAATTGTAAAACAAATTAGTGGAAAAAATGTGGAACACTAATCCATCATCATGAGAGATTTAGAGTTACTTTAAATAATTATTTAGTGGTTGAAGTCAAACTCAAGTTAACATTAGAACTAAAGTCAGTCAAAATTGGACGTGCACGGATCAGAATCTAATCAATACACCATTTTCCCAGCTCTAATGAAAAGGTTAACAAGATTAGGTTCATTACAGGAGTGTTAAAACACCCAAAGATGCACACTTATCTTATTCTAGTAGAGATTAGAGGACAGGTCTAATGTTGTGAACAAAATGATCAAGTCAAAGTTATTTATTTATTTTTTCTTATATACCACATTTAATAATTAATCTTGAATTACTAATAACTCTAAAGAAGGCAACAGTTTCCAATGTGGATTAAGGTGAATACTTATCCAAAGTGTGTGTGTGTTAAAGTGTTGGGTGTTAAAACACCCAAACATGCACACTTATAACATTTCACCTCTAACAGCTGATGCCAACAGGCATGCAGGAACAGGGAGACAAAACACTGAGAGCACAGCAGCCCAAGGTTGCAGGCTATTATTGCTGGCTTTGGTGATGGTTTCAGCATGAATTCAGTATAATTGTCCTTGAATTATGACACCGCCCAGGTAATGATTGCACAATGCCCCACAGCATCTCTGTTCTCTATATATATGCAGCTGAACTGTGCTAAGTACAACAGACGTCAGCAGACCAGTTGACTTCTTACTGCCTGTCATTCACTGTCAGCAGACACGTAAGTGTTCAACAGGGTCTTATTTTCTTGCTGTAATACCTTTTTTGTATTTCACAAACATTTTAATCAATAATATTCAGAATTCTGTGCAGTATACATTTTATTTGAACTTGTTTTAGATTTCATGGTTGTTTTTCAAAATGTAACTGGTGATGGTGGAACCTCTGGAGCGCTGACTCCATCGGATAGTTTTTACCAAAAGCTGACGTTTCATGGCACGAAATGCGCTCTCCCGTATGCCCTTTTGACTCTGGACTCGCTAATATTGAAGGATCGGAGCGGCCCCGCCCCCCTGAGGAGTGACTCACCCAGAGCCCATGTGAAAAAATCATCTTCCAGGCTGTTAATATTGTTACTGCTTTTACTCTCTGGTAACGTTAACATTAACCCTGGTCCCGAGTGTTTCTCTGCTTCCTTGCATCATTTGCCAACTCCGAATGAGTTTAGCTGTAGGCAAGGATTGGGTTTTCTGCATGTTAATGCTAGAAGCCTAGTGCCCAAATTAGATGTTTTAAAGACCTGGTTTTTAGTTGCTAAGCCTGATATTGTTGTAGTTTCTGAAACCTGGTTAAAACCGTCTGTCACTGACACTGTTATTCACATTGATGGATAATGTATTCAGAACGGATCGTAAGGGCAGAGCTGGTGGCGTTGCAATATACACTGCTGAGAAACTACAGTGCTCTGTCCTGCATTCGATTTCAATTCCAAGGCCATTTGAGTTGCTAGCTGTCCAAATAACTATAGCAAATGCCCCTCTCATTGTTATTGGCTTTAGGCCTCCATCGGTGATCATTGATTCAACTACTAGCCTTACTGAATTGTTGTCTAAGTTTTCTTCTGAAAACATATTATTGGGTGATTTAAATTGGGACTGGTTGAGTGATAAATCTTCACAGTTTAAGCAGGTTTGTGATTCTTTGAACTTAACTCAGCTTATTGATAGTCCCACTAGAATAAACCCTGCCAAACCCAATAACGACACCCTTATAGATGTCATTCTAACAAACGCAGCTCATAAGTATGTATCTGTTGGTGTTTTTCCTCATGATATCAGTGACCATTGCACTATTGCTTGCATTAGGAGCACTAAGTTGCCCAAAGCCAAGGGCCTTATTGTGCTCAGGCGCTGCTTCAAACACTTCTCTGAGCACGCTTTCCTACACGATCTGGCGGAGGTTAAATGGCACTTCATAGCATAGCATAGTTGCTGTCCAATTCTTTATTGATCACTTTTTATCGATTATTATTAGTAGACATGCCCCCCTTAGAAAATTCAGAGTTAAGAATAGGAACACTCCATGGTTTACTGGAGAATTATCTGATCTCATTCATGATCGCAATAAGCAATGGTCTTTAGCTAGAAAGTCTAACACTAGTGACGACTGGCTTCTTTTTCGTGTCCTCAGAAATAAATGTTCAGCCCTTATTAAAAAAGCTAAAGCTGATTATTATCTGAGCTTAACCACTGATTGTTTTAATGACCATTCTAAGTTCTGGAAAACAATTAAATCACTTCAGAACAAGAAGGTTTCTAGTTTCCCACAAAAACTGAAGGTCAGTGATTATTTTATTTCAGATACAAATGATATGTCTAATGCCTTTAATGCTCACTTCAAAAAGGCTGGTCACATTTTTGATGAGCAAAGTCATGACTCTCTAAATGGTCGTACTCACAGCCTAGTCAAGAGATGAACTCCCCTGTTTTTGATTTCGCTTCTTTCTCGGTCTCTGAAGTCTTACACGGTTTGCACTCAATTGATCCTAAAAAGTCTGCGGGCCTGACGGCCTCGACCCGTTCTTTTTTTAAATTGCAGCTCAGATTATAGCACAACCAGTAACTGATATTTGTAATCTCTCCCTGTCCACTCACACACTGCCAGCTGTGTGGAAGCAAGCTTGTATCGCCCCTCTTGAAAGCTGGTGATCCCACGGAGTTGAATAACTATCGTCCTATCTCAAATCTCTCTGTGTTATCAAAGATTCTTGAGTCCCTAGTTTCTACTCAGCTAAAACGTTTTTTAAATTCACACAACATCCTTAACCCTATGCAATCTGGACTCAGATCGAAGCACAGTACTGTGACTGCCAGTCTGAAAGGCTTAGACGATATTAAGGCTGCTTTGGATAAAAATCTGTTTGTGTTGCATTGTTTATTGACCTAGCCAAAGCATGTGACTCTGTAGATCACCACATTCTGTCTAATGTTATGTTGGTGTCTCGTTTCGGTCATAATGCCATTTGCTGGTTTCAGAGTTATCTAACTGACCGTACTCTATGCGTCAGGTTGGGTAGTACTGTCTCTGAGCCTGTCACCTTGGAGAAGGGAGTTCCACAGGGCTCTATTTTGGGGCCCTTGCTCTTTTTATTATATGTAAACAATATTTGTAATCAGATGCAATTTTCTACCTATCATATGTATGCTGATGACACTATTGTATACTCATGTGCTCCTTCTCTGGATATGGCCGTTTCCAATTTAAAATCTGATGTTATCACGCTGCAGCATGCACTTCTTGATTCCAAACTGCTATTGAACAGGAAGAAAACCAAAGCAATGCTTTTTGCTCCCAAGTCAGCGTCCTCTTGCCTCTCCATTGACACCCTTGATGGCGTCTCCGTTTAGTTTGTCGATATCTACAAATATCTGGGCTTTTGGTTGGACAGTAATCTGAACTTTAAACACCACATTGAAGTTCTAACTAAGAAATTGAAATTCACTCTTGGCTTCCTTTACAGACTTAAATGTGTTGTTTTCAACTTCATCCCGTAAAAGGTTGGTCTCTGGCTTATTCCTGTCCCAGCTGGACTACGGTGATACCATTTATAGATTTGCCTGTCCCACTGTTTTGGCCAAACTTGACCCACTCTACCATGCTGCACTGCGATATATATCAAATGCACCCTATAGGACTCATCATTGCAAACTGTATAGCCTAACTGGATGGTCCTCACTTAGTATGCGTAGGATGCAGCATTGGTTTTTATTAATGTATAAAGCCATTTTAGGTAAACGTCCACTGTACATATGTGCCAGATTTGCTCCAGTTTGTGACTCTTACAACCTCAGATCCAGTGCCTGGACACGGTTCAGGTTCCTGCTGTGCGGACTGAGGCTGGAAAAAGGAGTCTTTTTTATTATGGTCCTTGGTAGAATGACCTTCAATCCGCCTTAAACTGAGGGCACTTGTCCCAATAGCCTGTTTTAAATTGAAGTTGTCTGAGGTCCTTACCACCAGCTGCTCTTGCAGTGATAAGTAGTGTACCTTTCTTACTGTCCCAAATGTGCACAATGTAGTGACTGCTTTTCGTCTTTTTGTTTACTTAGTTGTGTTCTCTGTATTTTATATGTCTGTGTAATGTCTAATAATGTGTAACGTTGCTGCCTTCTTGGCCAGGTCAGCATTGTAAATGAGATTTTATCTCAATGCTTTTTATCTGGTTAAAAAAGGTTAAAAAAACTAATAAAAAAAAAACTCCTGATGGTTGAATTTGTCAGGATTATATTCTAGCTCAGCTGAATAGTCAGATGTATTCAGTTAACTACAATTGTGTTTACTCATGATGTGTCTTTCTTCATTGCAGTAACCCACAATGAGCACCTACATATCAGAGCTTGGTGTGTCCCTTGATGAAGATGAAGAGCAACAACTTCAATCAGGAGGCTTCAAGAAAATCAATGTTGATCTGAACAAAAAATCCGGAGGAAAGGACATCTATCTTTGGTACAAACATGGATCAGTGCCTATCACCAAGGTTCAAATTTCCTTCAAAGATAAGATGGCTGTTGGTTTGATCAATGCAGGGTACACAAAGATCAACAAAGATCTCAATGCTGCAGCAGGAGGTAGTGACCTCTACCTTTGGTTCTCCAAAGGGTCCGGAGAGTTTAATACTCCCATAGTGACATCACTGTCACTGGGATGCAGACGATGAAGCTCCAATGTTTGGTGCTGGTTGGGAAAGAGTGACCTGTGATCTGAACCGCAAGGCTGGTGGGGAACGATATCCACATCTGGCTAAGAGAAAGGAACAAAACCTACATCTGTGATGTCATTGCCACTGATTCCTATGGGTTAGACACCGACCACTTTAAGGCAGGCTACATTCGTGTGGATGAAGATACTAACAGAGGTGCACAAGGATCCGATGTTTTCATCTGGTTCCGTCAGACCACCGACCCCGAGAAGGGACTAAAAGATCTGCAAGTCTCCATCACTGATAGTCAGTATCAGGAATATCAGCAAAAAATTACCAGCCAGTGAATGTTAACCTGAACGAAGGGGCTAAAGGTGTACAAGAGTACCTGTGGTACAAGAAAGAAGGATCCAAAAATCCAATAAAGGCCATCACCCTGCTTCTCAACAAAGATGTGATTACAGATTATATGAGGGCTGGTGTCCAAGTTATCAAGAAAGATCTCAACACGGGCAACAAATGCTCATATGAGCTCCTGTGTTTTCAGTAAAGTCAGAGCTGAGAGTTCTCAACACTTACTGAAGTGGAACGCGTAGTCTTACCATTTTGTTAAATCATTCGGTGATGGCCACTTTTTTTCCTTTTTAAATCAGTGCTACTAGTAATAATAATCTTATGTTAATCTCCCTGTCAATGAAATCTATTCCAAATGTCTGTTTTTCAAATATAATCTGAACGAATGATTAAATCTTAAGGCACTGTTTCACTTATTCTGCACATGTCTGCTCTCAATAAAGACACCTTTGCATATGAAATCTGTTGGCTAAGTTTTCATAACCTTATTCCCAAAGTTATCATTCCGATTTTAAACAATTTGCCTAAATTGTCATTTTTAGCTTTATAGAGACTAAGACCAACCGCAGGACGTATAAAGAGGATAAGGTACAAGTCCAGAATTAATCGTTAAAAAAGCAACAAATGACAATTTAAGTGAAGTCTGAAGGCACAGCATGCTTACCTTGATTTTGGAGATGTATGAGCCAACACTAAAATATGTATACCAACACAACTCACAAAATAACTTGGTGCAGTTACATTATAATAATGAGTAGTTTCAAATTGAATGTAATAAAAGGCAACATTTGTTCAATAATTCACTCTTCAATTCCTGTATGGGATCATTGTCACCTTATTGTTACCTAAATCTCTGTCATCTACAAAATAATTGTTAAGTTTTTGTTGTGTTTTCCATAACCTTAGCTAGCATAAGCATGTAGATGTAGAACAGATTAATGTAGCTCAAATAATTGCAGAATAATCCTTGTTCTGTGAACAGGATTCAATCCGGGACGGTTTAGAGCTGTTTCAGAAAGTCTTCCCCAGTTTTTCTAGCACTGATATCTCATAAGATCAAGACATTAAGCAGTCTCAGTGCTGTGGTTTGTTGAAACCTAAACTAGAAACACCCTTTCAATGACTTGACACTCAATGTCCCAAAACTAACATGCTGCCATTCAGCAGAAATAACGTTTATAATGTTCTTCCATTTAGTTTAGCATGTTAGCATGCTAACATTTACTAATAAGCAGTGGTGTAAGAAGTACTCTAATATTTGACTCAAGTAAAAGTAGAAATAAAACAGTGTAAAAATACTCTGTTGCAAGTACAAGTCATGCATTTAAAATCTTACTAAGTAAAAGTACAAAATTGTGTGTAATGGCCCATTTTTTTTATCATAGATATTTAATCACTGGATTATTTTATTTATTATGAATGTGTTCATCACAGCTGGTAAAGGTGGAGCTACTTTGAATTGCTGTGTATACTGATGCTATCGTAACAAGATTCAAAAGATTCAATATTCAAAGTGTTAGGGTTGAGCAGCGCAGGGAGGACCCAAGTGCAGACAGACGATTGGTTAACAGCAAAAAACCTTTATTCAAGGCAACAGGATCAACAAAAACCCAGACAGGAACTCGATCTCCCTCTAGGCACAAAAAGGAACCCACAAAACCCCAACAGAAAACAAGAACTTAAATACACACATGGCCAATCAAGACAACAAGACACAGCTGGGGAGGGAAAACACAAAGACGCAGGTGAACAGAATCAGGTAATCCCACAGGAGGGAAAACACAGACGGGAAACAAATACACACCTGACAGACGGGGTGAACATCCTTGGATGAAAAACAGGAAGCCGACAGTCCTAGACAATTCCAAAATAAAACAGATCCTAGGTTTTATTTTCATATGCACATAAGCTACAGTGTAGAAATGGCTCCCCCAACAATGCAACATAGTTATATAAGAAATGAACAATAAAATAAATTAAAAAATGAAATACAAAAATAACAATAAATAGAATAGTGCAAGAAGTCTATATACACTTACATATTATATTATTACATGTTAGACGCTTTTATCCAAAGCGACTTACACACTCAATACTGTGGGCAATCCCCACAGGAGCAGTTTGGGGTGAAGTGTCTCAGGGACACAACGACATGCTGACTGCAGTGGGGTTTGAACCTGTGCTCCCCTGATCCAAACACCATCGCACTATTCCACTGCGCCACAGCCTCCTTGATATATACAAGAACAGAATGTAACATTATATATTGTGCAGTAAGATTAAATTAAATACAGTTTATTACAGTGATAACTATTAAGATAAATACATTGTAAGATGACAACAGATGAATGCTTCAGCTTATGGAGGCACTTTACAGAGCTCAGGTGTCTAACAGTCTTCTGGCCTGTGGGATGAAACTGTCCCTGAGTCTGGTGGTTTTTGCCCTGATTCTGTGGTACCACCTGCCAGAAGGCAGCAGACAGAACAGTTTGTTGCTGGGGTGATGGGGGTACTTTATATATCCACCTCCTCGGCCTGTGCCTCGAGGAATATGAGTATTAATATGGCTCAACCAATTTTCAGTGAGACAGCATACAGTATATCAATATTATAATCTGATATTAAATAATGTACCAATATTGCTTTAGATGCTAAAGATCTTATGTTTAAGAGTCCACATTTAATCTTCCTGTTTTTTTGCACTGTAGTAGTGGTAAATTAAATTAAATTAAATTATACTTTTTAAAGAATGTACTAAGTACACCTTTTGGATATATGTGCTTTTTTTGTCGCCTTCAAGTATACTAAGGTGTACTCAAGTAGTCCTTGGGTACTACTTGAGCATTACTTGAGTATACTTGAAGTGTAAATAGTGTGCTAAATTGGCACAACTTTTTACAAACTTTAAGTGTACTGAAGTACACCAGTTAAATCATGATTTGTGTGCATTCGAAACACACTTGAAGTACAATTGTATTATATCACCAGTGTGTTGATAATATACTTAAAAAGGAATTCAGCTCAATTGATAGTAGTGTTTAAATGTGTGTTGAACATACTATTATCATACTTAAGCTGCAGCCACACGAGGACGGTAACGGTCATATCCGCTACAGTTCTCTATCAAATAGACGGTTTGGCCACACGAGGCCGACATGGAAACGCAGAAAGCGATAACGATAATGATAGCGATAAAGGGTCCCAAGGTGGGCAGATCTGGGGACACCTTATTCAAGCACACCTGTTATATTTCAAATTAACTTCAAATGCACTTTCTGACTGTATTTAATACTTTTAAATGGTGCTATTATGTTAATACAAATGTATTTATAGTAAGGTTCTATCACAATTGAAGCACCATAAATACATGTATTTTAAGTATAATGTTATTATACTATAATGTAGAGTAGAAGTGTATGGTATCACTGCTTATACTACAGAATAGAAGTGTATTTTAAGTACAATACTTTTACCACTGCAAGTACTGGGTTATGTGCTACAGAAGCATACTTACAATACATCACTATTATACTTCACATACACTTTAAGCTACGTCCGGGCACCACTTAAGTACACACCAAGTGTGCAATTCTGTTTCATGACAAATTGCACTTCAATTACACAAGTGCACACACACAGCTCCAACACCATCGTGAAGTTTGCTGACGACACGACCGTCATCGGTCAGATCACAGACGGCGACGAGACGGCGTACAGAGAGGAGGTCGGAAACCTGACATCTTGTTGCCAGGATAACAACCTCCATCTCAACGTCAGCAAAACAAAGGACCTGATTGTGGATTACAGGAAGCAGCAGGGAGAGGGACACGCCCCCATCGCCATCAATGGGACTACGGTGGAAAGAGTCAGCAGCTTCAGGTTCCTTGGGGTCCACATCACTGAGGACCTGACATGGACTCTTCACACCACCACCATCACCAAGAAAGCTCGACAGCGGCTCTCTCCTCCGCAGGCTGAGGAGGTTCAACATGGACTCAAGGATACTCTGCAACTTCTACAGGTGCACCATAGAGTGCATCCTGACCTTCTACAGGTGCACCATAGAGAGATCCTGACCTTCTACTACATAGAGAGGATCCTGACCTTCTACAGGTGCACCATAGAGAGCATCCTGACCTTCTAACCCCCATCACTCCAGCCACAAACTGTTCAGTCTGCTGCCGTCTGGCAGGCGTTACCGCAGCATCAGGACAAGAACAACCAGATTCAGAGACAGCTTCATCCCGCAGGCAATAAGACAGTTAAACACCTGAACTGCTGAAACAACATCCATAACATTCATCTGCTACTTAGTAATTATTTATCTATTATCTAATATATCATTCCAATAACTTGTTTATAGAATCGTATTGCACTATTCCACTTCTTTTTTTTTCTCACTTTATTTTAGAACTATTTTTCTTTTTGTATTTACCTTTAATATAGTATATTTTAATATTGCTTTAATATTGTCTGCTTATCTGTACTATTGTGTTGCATTGTTGGAGAAGCCTGTGACCTAAGATTTCAACGACATAATTACATGTAGCTATGTTAGTTTGACAATAAAGAACCTTGAACCTTGAATTATGAGAAAAACATAATTTCAATGACATTAAAACATTTACAATTTTACCCCTCAGAGCTTTGTAAATAAACCAAAACACGTCTTTATACTAGAATAAATTGAACTATAGTTAAAACAACAAAACATGATGGTTAAACTCACATCATTTATTGACTTGCAAAGTCTAAATAAAATAAAATAAATTCCAAGATGGCGGCCATCACTGAGGAGGAACGTTGTTCTTGTAGCCCTCATTATTGCATTTCCTCCGCAGCAGGGCCCGGATCGCGCGGACCTCGGTTCCCGGAACTCTTTCTCTCAAACAGGAAGGAAGCATGGGATGTAATACTTGATAATATAGACAATATATTAGATTGAAATCCATTCATAATGATAACATTAATACAGAATATCTGTACCTATAATTGCATTAACATTCTCCGGGTCAAGTTGGTTCTTGACCTCCGCTGTTTTCCCCTTCCCAGTAAGGGGAGACTTGGCCAGGGTGTCTTTCCCAAAGATGAATGTGGCTAGGTCCTGGGGGAAAAGAGACATCCTTCTGTTGCCTAATCTTTGGAAGAGGCGTGTGGAGACCTGGACGGAGGAGTTGCCTAGGAACATCTGTAAAAACAAAGAGGCGGATTAAAACAATGTAAATTACAAATATTGTACCTGTACCATCAAATGAACTTGAATGCTTTGCTATATTTCAAACACACTGGAGATATAATATAATAGTCATGCAAGTGTATTTCTAATGGCAACAAAACATTTTTTTTGTTAATTTTACCTCGAGCCAAACTTGTGAGACTTGTTACAGTGATACTACAAAAAAATTCCTATTGCCCCAAATTAAAAGCCAAATTAAAAAGATAGGTCTTTAATTGACTTAAAAAAATTCTAAGATCAAATGGGATCTGGGGAGAATGGGAGTTTTCTTGTAATGCACTCTAGGTACTTCTAAAAGTAAAACATTGGACGATCTGAGTGCCCTTGCAGGTTGATCAAATGAGAGACAGTCACTAACATATGTTGGGGAAAGGTTATGTAAAGCCCTGTAAATTATTAAAAGCACTTATAATCCAATTAATTCTGAAGGACAGCGGTAACCAGTGCAGTGATGCCAGCACAATCCCCCACACTGTCTTTTCCTTCTTCCCCTTCCTTAAAATTGTAACCATTTACCTGTTTTTATGACCCTCTCTTCCCCACCCAAAGGTCCAAAACACTGCCTACGTGGGGATTGCTGACCTCTTCTCAGTGATTAAGCTCTTCTGTGGCGGCCTTCTGTTCTGGTTCATGGTCAAATTCAGCCTGGGCAGGAAACTCCTCACCACGGTAGCTACATTTTTTTTTTTTTATCGACAAACTACTTTTTTGTTCCATGTAACTTTGTAATTTGCTGTCCAAAACAGATAACATCAGTCCCTTAGTAGTGGAGTTAATTTAACTCTACTAATGGGTTATATAGGTTTTTGTGCATTTAAATGGTCTTCAAAGGCTAAAATCCCTGAGTTCCCTCCAGAGGGAGTTCCTCTCCCACACACTCCCCGACCTGCCTGAAAGCCTCCATTGGACTCCTTTGTTTACTTCCTCAACATAGTGACATCACGCTGTAATACTCACGCTCCTATTGACTAGCGCTCTGACACATTGCGGATGACCAATCACATCAGAGCCGGCCAGCTAACCAATCAGAGCAGACTGGGCTCTGGTTTCAGACAGAGGGTGAAAAGAGGTGCTGCAGCACAGGCAGTATGAGAACAATAAAGAGCTTTCTGAACATTAAAGCATGGAGACATGTCACGGTACAGACACAAACTGGATGTAGGATTTAGATTTGTTCAACCGATACCTATAATTATCCGCTTTTCATCGCTAAAACGATGAAGATAACATTAGTTTAAAAAGACTTAAATGTAGTTAGCAAAAGTTAGATTATTTAGTATTCACAGCTCTAAACTATTCAAATCCAACTGACATCACTTTGGTTAACACAACAAAATCAAAGTTCTGACTCATCAAATGTTAATTGTTAAGTACATAATAACACTCTGAAAAAAGTGTTGATATTGTTCAATACATGTTTGGCTCTATAGTAAGCGTGCAGTCAGTATGTTTGTTTTAAATAGTCTAAAATCAAGAATATTTCCTGGAAGAGGATGCATGGCCGTGCCTTCTAGCACCTTGTCATCATCTCTCACTGTATGAAAGAGACAAGACGGTGGAATACATTTCAAACCTTTGAAGCAGTGGCGGACTGGCCATCGGGACGAATCCCGATGGGCCGGTACTGAAGTGGGTCGGTCGGACGATGTGGGCCGGTCGGATAGGTCACTAGCACCCCCCGCCGACAATTTACTAGCGGAATTTACTTGCGGTACCGAGGTGGGCCGGCGGTACCGAAGTGGGCCGGTCGAGAGTCCCGGGCTGATTTTTAGTCCCAGTCCGCCCCTGCAGTTTGAAGTGTTCTTGCAAGCTTACAGTTGTGTGTTAACTGTATTAAACACTAAGGATATACTGTTATGGGATGAGCCTGGCTATATTCTGATACCAGCCTGTCCTCCAAAAAACGACCAAATAGGTCGATTGTTCAGCAGCTTATTACGACCTATAGTCACATTTTAAAGTTTAGCACCTCTAGTGGACGTGTAAGAAACAACAATTTGCGGCATGTGGGCTGATGCTCCCGTTGACTGCAAACACTCCGGAGGGTCTTATATTCACATATAACTTTAATTATTTAGTGTGCACTTTACATTTCTTCTTAATTTTCTTTGAAAGCAAATTTGAACATTCTTTTATGTTTGTTATTGTTATTATTATTATTATTGTTTGTTAGCTAAGTTGTTTATTTGTTTTAATTCTTTAGTGTGCACTTTACATTTATTCTTAGCTCTTGTTCTTGCTTGTAATAAATAAAGGTGCAGTACTTTACTGTATAACTGTTAAGATGTGTTGATTTTTTTTGGGGGGGGGCGCAGTGGTGAAGCTCGCCTAGGGCACCAAATGTGCTAGGTCCGCCCCTGCACACACATATACACACACACACACACACACACACACACACACGCACACACACACACACACACACACACACACACACACACACGCGCGCACAGTGTAAGCTGGATTCATTTCCTGCTTGCTGCGTGGGGTCTGCGAGACAGCGAGACATCACGAATGGACGCGGGAAGGGGGGGAATGCTGAGGGGGCTGCAGCACCCCCATCTGCGAGGCTCCATTAGCACCCGCAACCACCAGACAATTCATTTTTGTATTACAACTTTTATGAAATATTATGTCTATATGTGTAAATTAGGCATTTTCTTATCAAATATTTTTATTTACGGATTATTCCAGATCTGAGAACATTTGGTAAATCCAGGTTAAAAGTTATTGTTTTATTTTGTTTGCATATTCAAATCAAGTTTTTACAAGTTTTCTGACGTTTCATGTCTAAATATGCAAATGAGGCTTTCTGTGATCCTAACTGTTGGTGAATTCAGGAGAAATCTACAGACCCAAACAGACAAAGTTAGTGAAATAAACTCCTGCGTTTTAGCTGCTTTCTTACCTCTAACAATAACAGTGCAGAACATCTAATACACTTCACTATGAATCCAGAACAATACGACTGCAGGAGTATGGATAAAGCCAGATGTTTGCATGCATTTGGAGCAGATATGGGCAGAATCCAGCAGAGTGGATCGCGCTGTTCATCCTATGGAATCTATATGTAAAGAAACAAGTCTAAATATTTCAGATAAAGCTGTGAAACAATCTCAATAATTGGCAGCAAAAATGTAAGGTTTTTTTAATTGGAATAAAAGGATACAGGATAGGAAGTTCTAATATCTTAAGAGAAGAGCTGGAATATTAAAAAATACAAACCCTTTTGGCTCCTTCCTGTCTTTCTATGGGTCTTTCTTGGCTTTGTACTGGCTATCTTCCAGCTCTATTCAGGTTTTTGGAGTTTTTTCTAGCTCTATTCCTGATCATTTTAGGAACCTGAAGGCTCTACGGACTATCTTCTGGTTCTCCTCTGGATCCATCCACTATCTCTTGTCTCTGTCCAGTGAATTACACTTGTGTTACTGGAGCAGGTAAAGCATACAACAGATGCTTTCAGCATTATCGGAGCACGAAGTGGAAGCTTGGATGAAACACAGCGGACTTCTAAACAATGAACTCCCGCAACTTAGAAGAAATAAAGTTGGGTTTTATGCGTTCTCATATTGCAATGCAAACCCATGATGTAATGACAGTAATCAAGAATATTGAGTCATTGAATGCTCATTTCAGTAGATTTAATCAAACAAAACATAAACATATTGGACATGGCCTCAAGACTGAAACCTCTTCACATTCTGTTGAAAGAGTCAATCACTAGCCATATCTCACACATTGCTGTTTTGAATCATTAATATGTGGATGACAGCTGAACTGGATGATGTAACATTTATGCCATCTGCTGGAAAGAAGACGTATCGCTCTGTTGGCGTCGTTTGGACAACAAAAACAGAGTGAAGCTCTCATTTCATAAACAATCTTTGAGTACAGACCCCGTCCTGCAGAGAGCACACAACCCAACAGCACGTTGTTGGTCTAGCATCACTTTACAAAACGTTTGCATTAAGACACTAAGACTAGCTGGTCCATTGTAAAGGTCAGTCCACCTTAAATGAGCAGTGGGTGATCAGCAGGTGAAAGGCAGGACACGGGAACTTGGTCCTGAGGAGATGTAACGATTATTAAACAAGAAATAGTCGAGTCAAGGGGTCAAAGAAATGAACATTTGTGATTATTAGCGAATCGGTTGCAGGTGGGTGAAATCAGGCTTAGGGAGTAACGTATTACATGTAACGGCATTAGGTCATCAGGATACAAAATAGACAAATGTATTCCCTTACAGTTACAGAAGCAAAAACAATCAGATAACAGGTACATTTATGTAAAACAGGGCTCATTAACAGGATAGCAATGATACAAAACATTTAGAAATAAAGAACAATACATCAAATCATCCTATATGGAAACTTGGAGCCCTCAATCCAAAATAAAATGGTTCATCAACAGTCAGTGGTTAACGTATACATCAGAAAATCAGTATGACAAAAACATTAAACATATTGTCCACTTATGTTGATAAAGATGGAGTTCACTTAAGTCTTATATGAATGTTGTGCAACAATGTTAATCCAGTCAGACAGATTTTTCTCATGTGTGAACTGTCATAAGACTTATTCATTGTCCTCTCCATCAGCTTCTGTTTCCATGTGTTCAGCTGAGCTGCTGATTGGAGGCTCTGCCTCTCCGTTATCCTCAGTTTGAATTTCATTAAGCTGTGAGGACTGACGACCAACACACTTGTGTCTTTTGAAATCACTATGCCATTTAAATCTTTTGTCACAAACATTGCAGCTGTAAATTTCCTCTCCTGTGTGGACTCTCATGTGTTCCTTTAAACTTCCACTCCGTGAAAAAGGTTTCTTACAGAGTGAGCATCTGAATGGTTTCTCTCCTGTGTGGATTCTCATGTGTGCCTTTAAACTTCCACTCCGTGAAAAAGGTTTCTTACAGACTGAGCATCTGTATGGTTTCTCTCCTGTGTGGATTCTCATGTGTGCCTTTAAATCTCTATTCTCTGCAAAAGCTTTCTTACAGACTGAGCATCTGTATGGTTCCTCTCCTGTGTGGACTCTCATGTGTGCCTTTAAATCTCTATTCTCTGCAAAAGCTTTCTTACAGACTGAGCATCTGTATGGTTCCTCTCCTGTGTGGACTCTCATGTGTGCCTTTAAATGTCCACTCCGTGAAAAAGATTTCTCACAAACTGAGCAGCTAAATGGTTTCTCTCCTGTGTGGACTCTCATGTGTGCCTTTAAATGTTCACTCCGTGAAAAAGATTTCTCACAAACTGAGCAGCTGTGTTGTTTCTCTCCTGTGTGGATTCTCATGTGTCGATTTATACTTCGTTTCTGTGCAAAAGATTTCGTACACACGGAGCAGCCAAATTGTTTCTTTACAGCACTACAGCTTGAATCACTGAGAGATTCCTGTCTATTTTTCAGTGAGTTTGAGCCTGACGCAGGTTCTCTGGTCTCCTTCCAATCAGCACTGTCTTCAGCATCAGGTTCAGAAGAGTCTCCAGTGTCAGGTTCAGAAGAGTCTTCAGCATCAGGTTCAGAAGAGTCTCCAGTTTCAGGTTCAGAAGAGTCTCCAGTGTCAGGTTCAGAAGAGTCTCCAGTGTCGTCCTCAGTCTTTGGTTGTAAACTGCTCTCTGGATCTGAGTTCCTGGCTGGTTCTGGTCCTCCACAGTCATCTCCATCAGCTTCTGTTTCCATGTGTTCAGTTTGTCTTTGATGAGGCTGTGAGGACTGAGGTTCCTCTTCATCATCTTCACTCTTCACAGGGTCAGGAGTGAAAGTGGACTTGGTGATATCAGCCTCCTCCAGCTCCTGAAGCTGCTCTCCCTCCTGACTGATCCTGAGTTCCTCCTGTTCCTGCTTAATGTGTGGGGGGGGCTCTGGGTCCTCCTGGTCCAGACTGGTGCTCCACTCCTGCTGGTCAGGGAGAACCTCTTCTTTAACCACCACCAGCTGCTGGACGTCTGCAGGAAACAGGAAAACACACAGTCAGAAAAAACTGTTAAGTGTTAGCATTTAAAAATCTAATCACCATTAAAATGGGAGACATTTTGCAGCCCTAATTAATGCCTTTGTTTTTATATTTTCACATTATCTTTCTTAGTCCCACCTATTGTGTATTTTTGTTGTCTCAATTCACCTCATGTAGCCCAGCCCCTTTCCACTTCCAGTTAAAAATGAAAAGGTTTTTTTTCTTCTGGTTTAGCACTAGCTGCAATGTAAACAAGGAATTGTATTTGGGATCGTTCACAGATACACTACGCCTACAGTATAGAATGAAAATACTCTGTTACAAATTAAAATCCTGCATTCAAACCTTATTTAAGTAAAAGTATGCAAGTATCATCAGAACATTTTACGGCACCTTCTTATGTAAAAGTAATGATGGTGCAGTAAAATGTTCCCTGTCAGTGTTTAATTTATGAGGTTTCCCGATGGCCTGGCCTGTTAAGTGGCCTGTTGGTGACTGGCTGTCTACATGATGTGGTCTGCCAACATGGCCACTGTCACACCGATCATACATCAAAGCCCTCGATTGGTCTCTGTGTGTCATTCAAGCTCGGGAGGGTGTGTGTATGTGTGGCGCGAGTGAGAGAGAGCGCGCGCACCGGTTACTTTTATTGTTGTTGTTAGCATCTGGTGCTAGCTAGCTGCGCTAATGGATTTAAGGAGATGTTTCAACAATAAGGTGGAGGGAGAGCTCTCTACTGTCAGACTGAGAGCCTCTGATAACTACAGCTCAGGTGAGGTTAAGGACTCTGGGTGTTTAGATAGTTAACTTAGTCTAAGTTATCTCAGTGGGTCTGAAACGGTTTGGTCACCATTTATGTAAACACATATTTCCATTTGAGGGGGGAGTGATTAGTAAAATATGCATGAATTAAAAAGAAAGAAATGTTAAATAGGTGAAAAAAGGTAGGTGCCTCAAAGAGGAGCAGGGGGAGAGGCTGGTTCAGGAGCCCAGACACACTCGCAACTATAAATGAACCGAAAATAAATAAATAAACAAGTTTCAATCTTTTTTAATATTGGATATGGTATGTTATTGGTTATGGCCATGTTCTTATGATTATTGAAATGTATACAGTTCTGTTTCATATGGGTGTTTCCATAGATCTAGTCTCTTTATTTCCCCCTCAAAATGCACCAGATTGATTAATTTAACTCCAACATTAAAAAACAAATCTTACCGGGGGAGCATGCCCCCGGACCCCCCTAGAGGGTTTGAGGTCCACCCCCACTTAAAATCACATGGACAGGTTCCTAAATACATTTTAAAAAATGTTTAAATAGTAACCCAAGTCCATATGTTTATTTGTGGGTAGTAGATTTAAACTATAGGGCTATCACTGTGGGCAGCAACGCTGTAAATATTCACAAATAAATCCAGCAAAATGGCACAAAAAAAGTGTATAATTCCCGGCCTGACTTATTGTCCCAGTCCGGCCTTGTGTGTGTGTGTGTTCGTTTGAAAGACCCCCATATAGCTCAGTTTATAACTCAAACCCTAGTCTAAAGTGCTATGAAAGAGTCTAAAGTGTTATTAATGTGATAATAAAGTGTTACTGAAGAGTTTAAAGTGTTAATTAAGAGTAAAGGGAACAGACCTGCTCTGTGTATCCGAAGCTGAGGCTGTAAAACAGCGTCCAGTAGTTTCTGGAGTCTCTCGTTCTCCTCTTTGGAGAGAGACAGCTCCTCCTCGTACTCTGCTATCGTTTTTTCAAACAGAGCAAACATTCTTCAGCAGCAGCAGTGAGTCGCTGTCTCTTCAACGACAGCAGCATTTGGACTTTACTCATGTTTACTAGATCACCTTTTCCTGCAAACTCCGTTAAACACACCGTTTCTCTCTCCATCAAACTCTCAATCTGACTAGTGTTGCTAACGTGTTTCCAGCTAGCGTGCTAAGCTAGCTCCTATAGTCCGAGGTAAACGCTCCAGAAAAAAGAGCACAGAGTCCATTCAGAGGTTTATCCAAACACACAGATGATGGATCAGTAGTGCTGGAGCTCACACACACTTTATCGGGAACACAGAGAGAGAGAACCGTAGCTACGAGACGCCACATGGATCCAGGTTCTTCTTCTCTCAGTTTTTCTTCTTCTTCTCTCGTTTTTTGGCGGATTGCAACAACTTTAAGGTGCATACCGCCACCTACTGTACATGAGTGTGAATCATCATATCATTCCATCTCTTAACTCATGGACGTATATATCTATGATCTAATATAACCTAATGTTAGATTCTTTTTCCTACCCCAGTTTCACTCAGAAAGGTAAACAGTGCCTTTCTGGTAGCTCTTACTCCCTCTCCTTCTGTTCCCAGAATACCAACCACATTCCACTCCCTCTCTGCCTCTATCACTTTATCCTTTAGTTTTTCTCTTTCAGCTTTATAGATGTCACAATGTAACAAGATATGTTCTACATCTTCTTTAACTCCACAGTTCCTACACTTGTCCTGCAGTATTCTGTTTGTGATATTTTCCTCTCCACTTCCTTGTAGCCTGACCCAGTGTGAATTTACTCCAGGTGGAACTAAAGTCTGATTTAAGACTTGATTATATTTCACATCATTCATCCACATCTGTAAAGTAACTAAAGGTGTCAAATACATGTAGTGGAGTCAAAGTACACCATGTACCTCTGAACTGTAGAGTAGAAGTACAAAGTAGAATAAAATGGAGATACTCAAGTAAAGTACAAGTATCTCTAAATTGTACTTATGTAGTACTTGAGTAAATGTACTTAGTTACTTCCCACCTCTGATTGTGTTCATTATTGATACTCAGGCGCTGAGGAGGCTTGGCTGTGTGACGGACGCACAGTTTGAGGATGTGTTCAACAAGGTGAGAACTATTATTTTAATTTTTGATGTGCCTCAGCAGCAGAGGTGGAAGAAGTACCAGAGTGTAGGAATACTCTGTTACAAGTAAAAGTATTTCATTCAAAACGTTACTCAAGTAAAAGTAGAAAAGTAGTTCTTTGGTGTATTTCCATAAAAATACACCAAAGTCCCAAAAGTAAAAAAAAGTATCTTATAGGTTTTATTATTTTATTGTATTCATTTAATTTGTCTTGTGTTTTCATTTATTTTTCCGTGAGGGATCATTATTTTTATGAATGTATTGTTATTATCTTACCTCCTTGTGTCCCTTGAATTGTTATATTATGCCTTTATGTATGGGATTAGTTTTGTGTCATAAAGATAAAGCAACACTCATTTTTTGTTTTCGATTCTGACACAAACGTCCCAGGTGGGCGGGACTTTCAGGGGTGCGTCCCCATTGACTCAGTTTGTGAGTGACAGCCCAGTCCTCCAGCGATTGTACAGTGCAGCTGCGGTGCGGTAGCTGAGCGTGGACAGAAGACCCCCAGAAGAACCTGCATTTCAATTATTATAATACTACAAGTGAAAATATATGTAAGTATTGATCATTTGTGTTGTTTGTGTGTACTTTACGGTCTGTTTCTTTATTGTGTTAAGTGAGAAGTAAAGAAAAGCTGTGCTCTGAAAGTTAGCTTTTGCTACCTTTAGATCCATAACAACGCAAGCTAAGTAGCCCAACAGTTAGCTACATAGCTAGCAGTGAGTGAGCGTTCGGACACCGGCACACACACTCAAACGGACTCGTGTGCCTGACTCTACCAACAGGCTTTCATGATTCTGTTTAGATATGCAAGTATAAGCCATGATAGCTTATTTTATGAACACCATCATTTGATATGAAAATCAATGGAGGCTGAGTTAACTTTGTAGGAAAACCTACCGTCCATGATGCCCCTGAGCTATGTTTTATTTGTTAACTTCATATTTTTCATTTCCTAAATCATTAATGTTCCTCATATTAACAGTGTGGATCATTGAGACAGCGTGGTGTCCAGAGGTCTTCTCCCGTTTTCCCACTTCCTCTGAGGGGACAGCACGGAGGGGGGGCATGAAGAAAGACCTGCACCAGCTTCACCCACGCTGGGCGTCGCTGTGATCACTTGCTCAGTGTCATTTCATTTGACCAAATGTCTTTACATATACATTTAATAGATGTTATTACAGGGTTCCCGCGGGGTCTTAAAAAGTCTTAAATTTGATAATCTGAATTTAAGGCCTTAAAAAGGTCTTAAATATGACCAAAAAAATAAGAAAGGTCTTAAATATGATTTAGAAGGTCTTAAAAATGATCGTATTTGAAAGGTACTTCTGTGTAGCGATCGCGTCTAAATGTGTTTTGGGGGAAATGTCCGGGCTGCAAAGTAACCAGTACGGTAAGAGCCTTTCAGTTCCCCCCAACAATTTGTATTGAAATAAATCAACATGGAACCAGTAATCACTAACTTTGTTTCCCCCGGCCCCTTATTGGAGAACACCCAGCTAGTAACCTAGCAACCAAGCTTCAGCTAGCGGCAGTCGGAAACTCATGTATCTTCATATCTACTTGCAAATAAATATGGGGAAGTGTAAGTTCAACCGTATTTGGTTGGAAAACATCGAATTTAGTGCTTGGTTGAAACCAGTGGAGGGGGACGTGTTTGAAGCCCGCTGCACCTTTTGCAAAAGAAATTAGCGTTTGTTTTGCTAATGCAGCGTTAGCTAGTGCAGCAGCTCCCGCAACAACACCGGGGGACCTCCGGGCGACGTTTGGGTCTACGTCAACCCTAAAAGCGGAGGTGCTGTGGACGCTAAATACCGCAGCTAAACACCAATCATAACAGCAACGATGACAGATTGTAGCCAAGGCAGCAGAGCTCTGAATATAGCTCGTCACTCTCCTCACACACACACACACACACACACACACACACACCACACACACACACACACCCACACACACACACACACACACCACACACACACACACACACACACTAGGGCTGCTCGATTGTGGCAAAAATCATAATCACGATTATTTTGGTCAATAATTGATATCACGATTATTAAATACGATTATTCATTGACTTTGAAAACATCCATTTATTGAACTTTAAAACAAATAATAATTTGAACAGTATCTTTGTAACTGCTGGTTACCCTGAACGTATAATTCAACTGAAAAACCAATACAAAAATAAATTAAATAAATGATACATTTAAATAAATAATATCAAAATAATAAATACCAATAAACAAGATCAACAAATATTTTGGAGCGCACTTCCACAAACTACTAAACATATAAATATGATAAATAAAAATAAATTAGACTAAAATTAATTAGATCAAATATGTTGCAGTGCACTGTCACAACCTAGCAAAGCTAAATAATTGTTTTTTTCAATTATGTTGTTTTCGTAATTGTGGCAGGCCAAAATCGTAATTGCGATTAAAATACGATTAATTGCACAGCCCTAACACACATACACACACACACACTGGCGGCACATATCAGACCCGGGCCGGGGGGCGGGGCCACATGACCGGGCCCTTTAAACCCAATAAAGCTTGACAAAAATATCGGGAGTCCGGGGTGGTAATCTGACGCTCGTGCGTAAAAAGTCGCTCAGTCAGTAAGATTACAATTTAAAACAATGTTTGAAAGAAAAGTAACTAAAGAAAAGGTGTAATATTTAAGATTTCGTTTCTACAAAGGGTATAGAAACGAAATATATATCAGAGATAATAATGATATAACATGACATAAAGTCCAACAAACCACAAGGACAACGAAAACATAGCCTAATAAAATGACTACATTTCCATTCACCATGGACAGCCAGCAGCCACCATGAGAGCAGAGCAGTGTAAAATTGGCACGGCGGCCCATACATTCACGTACAAGTAGGCTACTGTACAAATTAAATTTGAAGTGTACTCACCACTACTTGAAGGGTACTCGGCGAGCCTTGCGCTCCGCGAACTCGTCCACAATCCGCTGTATGTCCAATTTCTTGGCTCGGTCACTTTCGATGGACAGCAAGGCCAGTCCACTCAGTCTCTCCTGTCCCATCGTGCTCCTCAAATAGTTTTTGATGAGTTTTAATTTGGAGAAAGAGCGCTCGGCGGTTGCCACGGTGACAGGAAGAGTCAGAAATAAGATGAAGGCTGTGCAAACCTCACTGAATGTAGATGTTACTGCTGGGTTGTAAACAATGAGCATTTTTACCAGATCCGCGACAGATTTTAGTTTTTGTATTTGGTCCCTGAAACAGGTTCTGAAAGAAAGCAGCTGGCCAGGGAAGCTGGCGGCGATGTCCCGACTGTAGTGCTCTATAAGCCGCTGGGCAGCTTGGTGTAAATCCTCATCCTTTGCTTGCAGTAGTGTGTTGGGGTGAATTGCCTCAAACATGTTCACAGTTGCATTTAAGCTGGTGAATCTTTGGGACAGTTGCTGGATGATTATATCGAGACATGCATTGAAAACGGTCACCCGAAAGTTGCTCTCTGCGTCAGTGAGGCGGCTGTCTTCAGAAAGTTCATCAAAGTGTCTCTTAACTTTCCTGGCCCTGGTTGTTTCAAACTGTGTTTGACTTCCCCATTTAGTAGCCAGGGCAAGAGTGGCGGACTTCGCCTCATCAAATTGTCCCCTATACTCCACCAAAACACTGATGGCATTTTGCAGTAGAGTAGATGCTTTGAGAATATCCGCGTCTTTTGCTTGCAGTAACTGTGAAGCACAATTTATGCTTTCCAAAATCTTGGTCTGCATGTTGACCAAAAATAGAAAGCGAAATTTGCTTAAGGCATTCTTGAGTGCACTTGCTTCATTGCGCTCATCCTTTTTGTCACTGGTAAGGGATATTTTGACGAGGGCTTTTATAATGTCTCCATATCTGTGCCTTAACGCAACAAGCGCATCATGGCGAGATGACCAGCGAGTGGGACATAAGCGTTTTAATGTGGTAGTTAAAAAGTCTGGAAGTTTTTCCTTGTACGATGTGAGGGTCTAAGGACAGAGGGTGTCGTATTGTCTACTGATATTCTGTACAAACTGTGAAGTCCACTGAGACAAATGTAACATTTGTGATATTGGGCTATATAAATAAACATTGATTGATTGATTGATTGATTGATAGTTCTGCTCTCTGGCGTCATTAACTCACTGAGCAATGCCCATCGTTTGATACTGTGACCAAAAAAGTTGTAGAGCGTCTCTACAGTGTCATAGAACTGCTTCACTCCAGGGACATTTTTAACAGAGTCGTTCGGGGATGAAACACGGCTGGCAGTGGCAACAACTTCAGGTTCATCTCCCGCAGGAGGAGGAGTAGGGCGAAAAAAATATCCATCTAGCTTGGACAATTTGGCTTTTCCTTGGTCCTTTTTATCTTTTTCTTTGCGTTTTGTAGCTCCACTTTTATGTTTATAACTGCTCATGCTTAGGCAGTGCTCTGTTGAATGACAAGTGATTGATGATGACGTTGACGTTCATTTACGTATGATGTTGATGGACGGCTGTTTATGACGAATTTACCCAAAATACATTTGGAGACAATAGAAGGGATTCACTTGCAATTTTTCATGTTTTAATGTTAAATGTGAGTGTGAAAATAGCAGCACAAGTTCAACTCATATTATAGGCTACAATGCTTTATACCTAATATGACCACGAACGTCAGTGCACTCAGTGGCGCGAGGCAGCAGGGCCCGCCGGCGAATATCTCGGGGGCGGAGCCTGCTGCCTCGGCGACGGGCCCCCATTGGGTCCCGACCGTCCCGGGCCCGGGGAGCCCTGCCCCTACAGCCCCCCCTGAAGCTCCGCCCCTGCACACACACACACACACATAAAAGCACACACAGAGACACACACACACATTTTTTGTCTAACACGCTAACACAGTTCTGTACTGTTATGCTGTTATGTTCAGTCATTGTTCTTATGTTGAACATGAATACATTTACTTTGTAAGTAATTATGGGACGTATTTCTTCTTTCATAGCAAATTTCCTTCATACTTTCTTGCCGTGAAATAGATCTTAAATTCTATTCAAAGTGGTCTTAAAAAGTCTTAAATTTGAGTTGGCGAAACCTGCAGGAACCCTGTATTATTATCCACCTTTTTGTTTTATGTCCTTTTATTTAAAACATTCTTTGAGACTTCATCTTCTGGTTCAAATTTCAATAAATGTAATTTGTGTATCGCTCTTTTGTCTTTATTCTACATGAAAATGTTACAGATTCCATTCAAACCTGTTGATGATTCAGATCTTCCTCAGGAATAGTATGTCGAGTTGTTAACGCTAAATGTATATCATTTTCTCACAGGATATAGAACGAGACAACACAGTTCTTATCCATTGTGTATGAACGCTTCAGCTCTTCAGACCAACATAGTAAGATGTGAGCATGTTCCTAATTGTGTTGGTATGCAGCCTAGGTCTGGTCTGTTTCATAAAGCAAATCTGCCACTTTTATATTGTAGAATGTGTTAAATTAAAGCAGTCTTTAATTGTTTGTCCTAAACATAGCAATATATGCTTTTGAAATGTAACATGTCTTTGAAAAAATAACAGTATACAGTTTATATTGTCTCACCTTTAGCTTGAAAATACATAGATGTTTTTTTTTATCTATAAAATAAATAAATAGACAGACAGACACTGTCGTGGCTTCCTTCCCCGTCTTTCCATCAAGACACTAGACGCCTTAAACAGACAGTTCTAACTCGTTTCTTTCCTTTAAATTACTCACAGTTTGAAGAGTTGCTTGGCCTCCGATGGTTTAGATGATGATGCGATGTGTTTGCTCAAAATAAAATAACAAACTTTTGCACATGCAACAAAGAAAATAGGCCTTTACAATATTCCAAAGAATAGGCAAAACTCAAATAAAATAACAAACAACTTAGGTATTCTTTCTTTCTTGATAATGCCTATATAACTTCGTAACTTAAAGGGTACTTGTACGATTTGTATGTACGTGTACGTGTACGTGTACGTGTAGGGTTAAAAACTGTTCCTCGACGGCGTCTCTCAACAGGTTGCCCATCTCTGTGGCTTTAGCGCAGGCGCCGTGGGAATTGTAGTCCTTTATAGTGCGTGACTACAGACGTCACAATTAGGTGGCCTTTCTTATCAAATCAAAATACTGGCTCTGACATACCGGCCCTATTGTTATGGGCATCTTTAATAACAATAAACAAAAAATTCAAAAAGAGCCAGACAGGTCAGTCTTCATATTCTATTTGAGATAGACAGGGGGTCTTAGTTGTCCATCTTCAGTTATTTCTTATTCTAAGGCAGGCACCAGTAGGCATATTTTGCTTATTGGTCTTTCCAGCGTGTTGGTTTTTGTCTTAAGAAGAACCCTCCGAATCAGTCCTCCAGATCCAGGACGCGTCTCCATAACTCTTGCCATTAACTGGGATCCACGAGGTGCATTTGAATCCATAATTAATACGATGCCTCATGAAGTTCCTTTTTAATGCGATTCCATTGCTGTCTTTCTTGCAGAAGTGGTAGATATTCTTTGATCCATCTGGTCCAAAACACATTTGCTATGTACTGCACTTGTCGCCAGCGGCGTCTTGAGTATGTATCTTGCTGATGGAATAAGCCTGGGGGCAACAAAGGTTTGACCTTGAGCTGCAGCAAATGGTTTGGTGTGACAGGTTCCAAGTCATTTGGATCATTTGACATGTAGTTATTGGTCGGCTGTTGAGAATTCCTTCAACTTCACACAGAACTGTTGAAAGGCTTTCGTCGTCAAGTATTTGTTGTTTTGTGATGGATAGCAGAATCTTCTTTACAAGCCGGATTAGTCTTTCCCATACTCCGCCATGATGTGCTCCGTAAGGAGGATTGAAGGTCCATTTCACATGTTTGTTTTATCTATAAAATAAAAAAAAACATGTGAAAAGCTTTACTTAACATTTGAAAGAACATAAAAATAAGGATTCTAGCTTGGCTATCATATTTACCTACCCTTGTCTCTTTCCCCCTGGAGGACACAAACCAGAACAGAAGAACGGCTGCCCTACTCGCTCTTTCAATATTTAATCCAGAGGATTCCTCCAACGTAATCAGGATGCGTGATGTCGCTATATCACTACATATTATACATTTACTTTTCTCTCGCTTAATTTGAGGTTTTGCCATAGCCAATATAATGCTCATTGTTACAATATTGTGTATTGTTTAAGTATTACTATTGTTAACTTAGGAATTGCAATAATGGCTGAAAAAGTGATGACCTTGCAATTTGTGGTGTTTTTATTTCAAGTTTGGAACAGTCACTTAAGATGTATGTGTCTTTGTTATTAGGCTGAAACCCTCGATGTGATCCTGGAAGGAATGCAGGTTGGACTGTTGATTGGACATGAAGGCCCTCTGCTCGACTCATTTCCTCTGGAAGTCTTCAATGTGGCTGTGGTGGTAGAAGAGAAGATCATCCTACATGACCTCCGAGATGTGCCCACAGGCTTCGCCGTGTTAATGGGGGCAATCTACTGCCTCAACCTCGAGTACCCCCGCACTCAGAAATACACTGCTGAGATATCACCTCTAAACAACGGACTGTGTCATAGCTCCTGGAAGAAGGGAGTTTCTGTGTTGGACTGTTGTTCTACACATTGTTCTTGTTTTCAGCAGTGCACTTTGTACCACGAGGTCAGATATGAACCCTGCTGCTGAGACCGTTAACAAATGAATGCACATTTCAAGCCCTTATTGAGAGGAAACATCTTGTGGGGTCTCCTACATTGTTCCTAACATAGTATGTTTATCCAGCAATATAGTTTGTACAGCGCAGGTCAGGTGGTCAGCAGGCCAAACAAAGAACAGAGGGCAAAGAGTTGGTAAACCCTTATGCTTTCCTGAACTGAATGTTTGATTGTCTAAATGTATATACTTTGGGAGATAATAACTTTCCTAATGAACCAACACTTTTGTTTAAAGGTCCCATGTCATGCTTTTCTGTTCTTACCCGTCCCCTTGTTTGTGATGTAGCTTTCTCTGCATGTAACCGGCCTGCAGTCACAAACTCAGTACACCCTGTAGCGAGTACATGCCGTGTTCAAGTTGATGTATAACATGTTTTAAATAAATGTTATATATCTGAACACATTTGCTGCAATCATTATTATAAATGTATGTAAACTTGCAATCAGAAGTCAATATAACTAATAGATCTAAGTAGAAACAAATGTATTATTACAATCTTCCTAACTTGAAATGATGAGTTATATAAATGTAGAACTTGAAGGTGTGAGTTATAATGAGACTGAAATGTGAGTTTCTTTGACCAGGAGGTAAATAAGGTTTCCTTGCTCTAATAATGTCACATTGGTATTTGTTTCAACTCTGAGTTTAAAGTTAAATCAACTTAGACAACTTAAAGAACAATGTTAACACAACTAGAACCTTTAAGTCATATCAACGAGATGTACTTGCATTCATGAGTTGAAACAAAGATTGTCTTCAAGTGGACTTGATCTGCTTTTCCAAGGCAGCAGGTGGACTTTCATTTGCAAGTTGAACTGACATGAGCTGTTTCACAGAGTGTAGGTTTTTAGTTATTTCAAAGTGGGTCCATTTGAATTGTATTTATTTCCTTCAAATGTGCAGAGGACTCCCCAAGTGCTGTGTTTAAGTTATTTTAAAGTAGGCCTGTGTTTTCTTTTATTCTCCTTATCCGAGTTCTTTGTTTCTTATTAGAGGTTAACAGTTTTCTTTAATGTAATAAATAATACCTGCAAAGAAACTGTAGTTTTTGTCTGTGATGTAACAATACAACGTTATAGGCTATCAAGCTATCAGATATGTTTTGCGGCTCCAGACAAAAGAATGGGTGGAAAAGGGGTCAAAATGTCTCTTTGGGTCAAACAGGTTGCAGACCCCTGCCATAGTTTAAGGGCGCTGTACGCTATGTATGCCTAGTTCTGTTGAGATAGGATAATTATATACTTTATTGATCCCAAATTGGGAAATTGTTTTCTTATCAAATATCGTTAATAGTATTCATATTTGTTTTCTTCCCCCCAATCTCCGGCGCCCCCATGGATGGATGCGCCCTTAGCATTCGCCTATACTGCCTATGCCGAGGGCCGGCCCTGTTTGACTCAGAGATGATTCCAATACTAACCTGTTAGAACTAAAGCCTTGAGGTTCAGTTCTCACACAGAAACAAGCAAACACATCATTTCCCACCAGGAGAAACCCTTTTGAAATCAGCTCCTCTCAGAGTTTCATGGATTATTAAAGAAGTTTTATTCTTTTTTGGTACATAGCAAATGACCAGCATTTATTACAGTGATGTTGAACATCGTCATGATTTCTGGAGGATTCTGCTGTGTTCAGAATTCAAGACGATTTGCTTCATCCTAATCTCATGGAAACCAAATCGTCAAAACTTCATTATAAAATCAGGTAGAATTTGTGATGCAAGATTAAGCAAAATCATGAAAGATCTTCAAATACAACATTAGTTCAAAAAGCCACATCAAAAAACCTTCATTGGCGAAAGCTAAATTCTTCAGAAATGCAAAAAAACAACAAAATCAATCAAAATTCTTATGAAGCAAAAACATTTCTCGGTTCCAAAATCACAACTTGTTTAGGACAATGCTAACATTTGAAGTACGAAAGAATTAGTCTCCTGAATTTGGGAAAATCCTAAATCACAAAAATAATCTGAGTTCTTTGAAAAAGTGAAATTCTAAAGAAATTAAAATGTTTCATAAAAGTCCAAAAAGTAATGATTCCATATTATTGATCATCTCGTGAAATAAGTACAATCCTCAATAATACAAAAACAAGCACATCTCTGATCACATAGCAAAGCACCTTACCTTTTAAAAAGGAAACTTCTACATTTTTAATCACAACATGTTAGTATCTAATATCTGATGAATTTGGGAATGCTCTCCAATAGGTGGAGTTCTTAAAAACAGCTAAATTACTACAACATACAGACAAATACCATCAAAATGATATAACGTAAGAAACATCCTGAATGATTGAAAATGATTACAAACTGAGCTCAGTACATGTGAAATAAGAACATTAAAGAAAAGTTACAATCTTATACATTTTGGCAAATTACAAATATAATCGGATTTCTCTAAAAAAGCTTCTTTTTTTATACAAACAATCTCTTCAGACCAAAATCAAGCAGAATTCTTCTGAAATCACATTTTTCAATAAAACATCAGCATTGTTATGAAATAAGAAGTGTTTGGATTATTTACATTTGCTATATTGTTCAGCTAAATCTGGTCCTGCTGCTAAAATGACCCATGTGACCCACAAGGGGGTCAAACATCCTATCTCGCTGATCAGATGAATTGTTGTGAAAAACGTAACATTTTAAAAACTACTTTTTCTTATTTGTTGATTGAATATAAAGAAACCTTGTTGTGCTCGAGGTCTACAAATCCAACACCAGGTGGCGCTGTAACGCGTTCCTCCTGTTATCTCAGGAATCACTACATCAGATTCAAACACTGGGTATTGTAACACTGTTTTTAGAGGATATGTGAACATTAATATATGGCATTAATTGGCCAACTGAGTTCCTGAGCGGCCTGGGTTGGTGTGTCTGTGGTTTCAAACTGCACCGACTGCATTGACTTTCTAAATAAAACTAACTTGAGATGTTTTTTAAAGATCTTCATCTTCAGTGGGAACCAATGGGCTTGGAGCTGACAGGAAGTCAGGAACCATGAGGCACTAACACATTGCTGGTGACTTTCAGAGTGAAAGCTATATTTTCTAACGTTGGTTAAAAGCTATAAGAGCTGATAAACCCATGTGTGTGAGAGGAGCTCCTTGGAGCTGCTACTCTGCTCCCTGAGCTCCTTCCTCTTCAGCAGGAACACCCAGGTCATCATAATCCAGCTCAATGTCCTCCTGTCGGCTCGGCCTCCGCCCCCTGGTGGCCTGGAGAGACATGACAGCACACAGTGAGACTTCCTGCATCACTCCAGTTCAATAACACACACTGTTTCATTCAGTCAGTGGAACAACAACATGTTTCAGTCCCTCATCATTCAGTCAGTGGAACAACAACATGTTTCAGTCCCTCATCATTCAGTCAGTGGAACAACAACATGTTTCAGTCCCTCATCATTCAGTCAGTGGAACAACAACATGTTTCAGTCCCTCATCATTCAGTCAGTGGAACAACAACATGTTTCAGTCCCTTATCATTCAGTCAGTGGAACAACAACAACATGTTTCCGTACCTTGCAGTAGAAGTAAAGTCCGATGGTCACCAGCAGCTGAGTCAGTGGCAGGACGACGGCTCGGATGATGAAAGGTTCTGGATCTGATCGAACACCTGGACAGCATCACATCAAGAGTCAGCAAACACACAGAGACCTGAACCCACTTCAGCATGGAGACTCCTCTCTACAGTTATATTACAAGAAACTACATCTTCTTAAGATCTTCATTCAACCCCAACCCTTTTTCCTGTTCATACCAGACAGTAGGACTGTAGGGAGAAGCTTCTAGCTGTATCTGTTGAACAGTCAGTACTCATGGCAATACTCCAATGTAAACTACAGCTGACTGGAGAATGTGTGTTCTGGATTCATGTCTTCACGGTTCAATGCACTTATTGTACGTTGCTCTGGAAAGCTAAATGTGATGTAAGGGTGTGACTGCTTCAGGGCTCACAGTAAAACACTCAGTCCTCCCCAGCGTTCTCCTGGGGAGCATCACGCTCTGTCCTACAGTCAACTCTAACAGCTCACCTGTGACGGTGACGGAGAGCAGACGGCTCTCAGAGGACAAGTCCTGAGAAAAAGCAGAGACGTGATAAACACAGCTGTAGCTTCCCTGGTGGGCGGGCTCTGCAGCCGGGAACAGGAAGTGGGCAGAGTGATTGACAGCTGGCTGGGTGTAGTTGTGAGTGGAGGAGCTCAGCAGGAAGGAGCCTCCTGGGTACTGAGGCTGGATGGAGCAACTGATGCTGAAGGTGGAGCCTCTGAACGCCTGGAACCCCTGCTGCTGGGCCCCGGAGACCCCGTCCATGGAGGAGGACACAGAGATGTTGGGCTGAAACAGCTTATCTGGAGAGAGAGAGAGAGAGAGAGAGAGAGAGAGAGAGATGGTCTCTTCACATAGAAACAGAGTTCAAAGCAAGGTCTCCCTCCACCACAGTTGATGAGTCCTGCAGATATCACTGTAAAATCATTTGACAGTGAGGGGAATACTTCCGGTTTTATTATGAAAACTTCGAGACCGGAAAGTCTGTTTTCACCCCGTGAGGGTTGACGCTAACTGTACATGGGCGCTGCCGTCAATAGAAATGAATAGGGGGAAAGACGTAGTATAAACACGTTCTCCTGGCGAGACCTCGAATAATCTTCCTAATATCTATCAAACTATAGATCCTACACATCCACTGGACGTGGATTCTAAAAGTACAATATACACGTCTGCTAGAAATCTAATCAAAAAGCATTTTAATGGCCAAACTATCCTACAATTTTGGATTTTCCAGAGAGGGTTATTTGTGAATATACGACCCACCGGAGCGTTTGCAGTCAACGGGAGCACTAGAGGTCGAAAACTTTAAAACGTGATTATAGGTCGTAATAAGCAGCTTGAACAATCAACCTATTTGGTCGTATGAGTTGG
Source organism: Dissostichus eleginoides (assembly GCA_031216635.1). Taxonomy (NCBI): domain Eukaryota; kingdom Metazoa; phylum Chordata; class Actinopteri; order Perciformes; family Nototheniidae; genus Dissostichus; species Dissostichus eleginoides. Next base: position 2,569,741 of record CM062269.1, on the reverse strand, counting down.
AGGACTTGTTGCGGAGAAAATAAGTTTCTAGCTAAACGTAATTGAGAATGCAGTATGAAACGACTACAAACAATATTGTGATTATTTACCCATTAACCAGCATAATAACGGATTTGGTAAACTGAACAACAGTGAGCCGCCACCCCGAAAATACGTTTGCTCTAAAATTATATTAATAAATTACTATTATCATTATTATAAGCAAGACAATAAATGGCAAAGATATGTAGAAAGAAAAAGTATTTGAGTTACGTCCAAAACAAACGTAATGTGGGAGAAAATGCGTTTCTAAAAGATATGTAGAAAATAAACGTATTTGAGATACGTTCAAAACAAACGTAATGTGGGAGAAAATACGTTTCTAGCTAAACGTAATTGAGAATGCAGTTTAGTTCTGTGGGAACGTCATTTTTAGGAGACAGGGTTTACCACAGAGCACACAGATGGAGTGAAACACTAACGGTTTCAAAACTCCTCCATATTTCTCATCAGAAAGTGAAATCTAAAATCTACACTCACTCTTGCTTTCACCAAGATAAACACATGTTAGTGAGTTGCTGAGCTGCTGTACTGTTTACTTTGTTGTTCCTGCTTTTGTAGATCCACATGTTTGCCTGCCCCAGCTCCAACAATAAAAACAGTCTCTGTAAAAACCTCCTCACAGTCTGAAGACACCGCTTTGAAAACATTACAGAGAGCTTTCAGTCTGTGACAGTCCAGGTAGCAGAGAGTGATTGTCTCTTTGTGAGAGAGAGAGAGACTGACTAACAAAGAGACAGAGGACATGATGTCATAAACAATGTCACTGATGGGCTTACCTGAGCAGGTGAGATTCAGGAAGTGACGAGAGGAATGATGTGCTGCACACTCCCTCAGAGGAGATCCAGACTCAACACAGAGAGAGCTGATCCCCCACACAGATCTCTCTGAGGACTCCTTTCTCCGTCCCACAGAAACAGCAGAGCCACAGTCGAGCTCTCTGCAGGCGACAGCTGCTGCCTTCAGGGTCCAGAGAGAGTAAGAGCCCTGCACTGGTCTCCATTCTCCCTGATGTTCCACCTCCAGGTCTCCTGCACAGCGACTCTCTCCTCCCACCAGCTTAACACCAGGCTCTGAAGAGAAACAAGAGAGTGATCAGAGAGAGAATAAAGTGAGTTTGATGAGAACAGAATGAACCAATCACAGCTCCTCTCTACCTGAGCAGGTGAGGCTAACAGCTGTGCCAGGTGAGCAGGTGTTTCTCTCTGAGGCTGAGCTACAGTCCAGGAGAGCAGACTCATGGCCTCCACACTGGAACTCTTTGGTCCACATTGGAGCCTCCCCTTCTCCATAGAGCGCCCCCTGGAGGACTGAAGGAGCCCCACAGCCGAGCTGCCGGCAGACCACCTGAGCATCCTGCTGGTCAAAGTCAGCCTCACACACTGAGGACCAGGACGGGTTAGACGGGTCAGAGTTCACCTCCAGTCTGCCTGAGCACAGACCAGTCCCCCCCAGCAGCCTGACAGAGTCTGCAGAGGACAGAAGATCAAACAGAGGTCAAAGACACACGATCAAAGAGATGAAACAATATTTCAGAGATTCAAACTGGACTCAGTTCCAACATGAGTTGATGATGAACAACAGAACACATGTTTATAAGAACACAGACTGCAGGTACCCTCACATCTACATCTGATACCCTCTAGCAAGTGGTCTCCATTAGTGAACCCTTTCCCTGTGTCTTCAACAAAGCATCCTCCTCTGCAGATCCTCTGCTCCTTCTGCTCAGGGACTCAACATCATGTTTTAAAAAAAGGTTTTATTATTTCTCACCTATCTAATAGAATCTGATCCTAGAACAAAAATCCCATTAGAAAATGAATTCTAAAAGATGAAGCCAAAGGAGCCGGACTCTGCTCTGAAGGAGCTTCTCGGGGTGAAGGACGCCTGGAGGAGCCCCGGCTGAGCTGATCAAAGCTGTGTCCAGGAGGTCTTGGTGCTGTTATGGTGGAACCCAAAGAACCTGCTGCTGGAAACCAGAGGCTCAGAGAGAGGTGGAGCTGAAGCAGGAGTCCTTTCAGACTGGTGGTCCCAGGGGACTCCTGAGGCAGCAGACACACATGTCTCCATCCACACAGATATGTTTCAATGCAAACACAAATACTTAGCGTTTTGTATAAATGTAAAAAGTTTCACAAATATATTTCTGATCCAGACACAAATAGTTATTGTTTTAAATAAATCCACAAATATATGACCCCTGGAATGTAGCGCAGCTACGGGATGGGATCCTCTGTGTCCTCTCCACTTTCAGGGGAAGGGTCAGACGAAGAACGATCAGACTCCACCACAAACATCTGATTATTTCTCTAAGCATGGCTTCACGTGGCGGCGCAACGAATATTCTTGTTACTCCTGGGGCAATCTCTGGTGCTATCATCCCCTTTGTGGTGTGATTGAGGAGGAGATCACTAAGCACTTTTGTGAACATCAGGCTTTTTCCATCTAAAAGGTTTTGTAGTCCTTCATACATCTCAACCTCATCACCATCGTGTTGTTCCTCAGCAGCTCCTCAGCAGCTCCTCTGCAGCTCCTCAACCTCCTCAGCAAAGGACCTCATCGATTCCTCTGTATCAACGTGGGATTCGGGGCAGAATTGTTCCTTCTTCTCTGGCCCCATCCGATAAATGAACTGTTTGGCAAACTGTTTGGCAAAAAAGTGTTTTATCTTTGTGCTGACTCCTTTCAAGCACAGTTCAGGCAGATCCACACCAGATTCTCCTTCTCAGGGTGTTTCTGTTTCAGAGGATGAGTCCTGCAGTTGAAGTTACGGGCTGCATGAGACCTCTTGTCCCACAGAGAAGCTCCTCTTCATCTTACTGGTTGTTGCGTATCACAGGAATGAAATGACCAGCCAGCCAAACTAATATTTGAAGCTTTGGCTTTTACTTCAAGGAGTGTATGTATGGCTGTGTATGTCTGTTTGCTAAAGAGACATTATCAAAGGACTTTGAAGTTCCAAACAATTCAAAACATCGAGGTCAAGCTGGGTCAAGATCATACATCTGTTTCCCTCTAAGACACATGGAACAGCACAAATGAAACAAAACGCCATGAGAGACACTTAGTCCTGTCTCATTCTCACACACAATCACTCACACACATACAAGGTATAAGGAGGTTTAATATGTACGAGTGTGTATGAGTTTGGGAATGAGGGAGTGAGAGAAAAAGAGAGAGAGAGAAACAAAGAAAGATATGAGGCGAAAACTGCAACTTGCTGTAAACCAAATCTACTGTATATTGTTGTCTCTGCACACACACACTGTACATCCACACACACACACACACACACACACCACACACACACACACACACACACACACCACACACACACACACACACACACACACCACACCACACACACACACACACACCACACACACAGTGCTGCTGTGATGGAATATGTAGGCATCCGATGAAGCGTTGCATGAAGTCTGTTGATGATCAGAGGCTGTTGTTGGGGCTGCATCAACGCTCTGTATGTTTGTTTTGTAGGCAGACCATGCAGGCCTCAGAGAGTTAGACTCGGGCCTGCGACCAGAGTTTTACTGTGTTTTGTTTTGAAAATCCACAGCGGAGGTTTGTGTCGTACTACATGCGGTGTATTTTGCATTTCTCTCAGTAGCCAACGATCTGTGAGTCTGTTGGCTCGGACATAAACTCTGTAATAAATGTAGTCTACATTTCATAAGAGGTGTAAAACCTGAGAGCATTTTAAATCGCATTTGAACTAAATGCTGATATAATCTGTAGTTGTATTTGTATTGTTGAGTTATTGTGTGAACGAGGCGATGTAGAGAAGGTTAAGCTGTCATTATTAGGCTGTTATGTGCTGTTGGAGTGGTGAGCAGGCCTATTGTTTCTGGATATCTGTGGAGTCAGGTGGTCCGTGAGAGTTTTTTTATTGGTGAAGTGTCCTTGGTATGAAAAGGTTTGAGAAACACTGCGCTAGTGGATTGTCAACGGGGGAGCCTCGCTGCGGGGAAATTATACAGATGGCTAGTCCGCCCCTGAAAAATGTCTATGCACACGTTATTACTAATAATTATTGAGAAAAAAATAGATAAAAAACAAATTAATTTTGTAATCATCTCGCAGTCTGGAGACAAACAAACTGAATTCTTCACCGAGAAGAGCTGTTCGTCAGGGTTGCAATTTAAGTCCGACTGTATTGAATGTATATATCAATGAAGTTGCTGTTCAGTTGGATCAATGAGCTGCTCCTGGCCTCTGCCTCCTAGATAGAGAGGTGAAGTGTCTGCTTTGTGCTGATGACCTTGTTCTGCTGTCTCCTACTGAACAAGGACTACAACAACAGCTGGACATAGTAGACTAGGGGTGTTTCTCAATGTCGAGGACGCTTGCTTGGTAGCATATGTCTTCCGAGTCACTTCCTTCAGAAGCGAGGCAAGAATCCTTCCTGGCATTCGGAAAACGAAGAGTGGAACAGGCGAGCAAGTGTGCAGGTGTGCGTCATATGCGAGGCCCCGCCTTACATTTTCCGCCACAGATCTTGTGAAATTGGTCCGTGCGCAAAGCATTGTGGGGATTTTAAGACCACGGAGTCTACAGATGTGCAGCCTCGAAATTTCTCGCTACGAAGTACGCCGGGCTCGGTAGAATTCCAAGTATGCTGGACATTGGAACAGTCCTTCGGCGGCACTCGATGACGTAGTATGCTTGAAAAGTGGCTCTGGAGCAGCCTTCCTCGACATTGAGAAACACCCCAGTACTGTAAGGACTGGGCCCTGGCAGTCAATATGAAGAAAACTAATGTCATGGTTTTCCAAAAACGCCCCAGATGTCAGGAGAACAAATACCAGTTTACCATAAATAATCATATCATTGAACATAGTATGAGTTACACCTACCTTGGTTGAACCATAACAGCATCAGGACGTTTCAACATGGCAGTGAATGCACTCAAAGAAAAAGCCAGAAGAGCTCTAAATGCAATTAAGAGAACATTTTATAAAGTCCAAATTCCAATTAAATCTGGCTTCAAATCTTTGATAGTGTGATCCAGCCCATTGCGCTGTACGGTAGTGAAGTATGGGGTCCACTCAGTCACCAGAGCTATACCCGCTGGGACAAACATCCAACAGAGTCTTTACATGCAGAATTCTGCAGATACATTTGACGTGTTCAGAGAAAAACACCAACAAATGCATGTAGAGCAGAATGAGGCAGATACCCTCTGATAATTAACACTCAAAAGAGAGCACTAACATTCTTTAACCACCTTAGATCCAGCCCCCGAGACACCCTCCACTCCAAAGCCCTCCAAAGCCAAGAGCTAACCCCAGAGAAGAGTCCCCTATGTCAGCTGGTGCTGAGGCTAACTGTCCCCTCTCAGAGCCACTCTGACCAGTCTCTCAAGAACACTGCTCTCCAAACACCAATCACAGTCAAACGCATTATAACACAATGGAAAGACAACTATTTACAACATTGGAAAGAAGAAACTAGAAGCCAAAGTAGATTAGAATGTTACCTGGCTCTAAACAGAGATTATGAGCTGGCAGAATATCTCTCTACTGTCAGAGATAGAAAGCAGAGACAGATCCTAACCAAGTACAGGCTCAGTGACCACAAACTGGCAACAGGAAGACTCAAAAGATCCTGGCAACCAAAAGGAAACAGAATATGTGCTCACTGTACGACAGGTGAGACTGAGACAGAGATGGACTTCCTCCTGAAGTGCCAAACATTCAACGAAGTAAGGAGCATTTAGTGGAACAAGTTGAACTCTGTAATCCCAGGTTTCAAGGAGGTTAATGACCTCTCAAGACTGAGAGAGAGAGAGAGAGAGAGAGAGAGAGAGAGAGAGAGAGAGTTAATGACCTCTGAAGACTGAGAGAGAGAGAGAGAGAGAGAGGGGAGAGAGAGAGAGAGAGAGAGACAGAGAGAGGAGAGAGGATAGAGAACCGCAGTGACGCGTCCTAAAACCCGGAAGTAAGTTAGCATTTTTACCACTTCCGGTTCCTTCGTCAAAAAGCAATGCAATTTCTCCATAGGGTTTTGGAAAATAGCTCCAAATAAGGTCTGTGTTTGACACAAAATTAAGAGATAGATCACGTTTTGTTCTACCACATTAAATACATCAGCAGTGACCCCGCTGGTGATTTCTGAAGAGTTTACGTGTCGGAAAAACGATGGTTGTTAACAAGTGGCATTAGTGGACTACAGAAATGGTCGAGGCCGTTGTACGTCATTACGCCGATTACGTAAACACTCCCGCTAAATTTCTTTCCCCCTGTGTTCTGCTTGAAAGAGAGTATATGCCTATCTTAAGTATCTGTAGTATCTTTAGTATCTTTAGTATCTATATCTTTATCTGACCATCATCATTTATAGTCGTTAATAGTCGTTTTTGGCACCGTAGTTTTACACATTATAGAATAGTTAATTTCCAGTGTTTTCCAATTTTACTCGGCAGTTTGTTTTTTGCTTTGTTAAGCTTTGTTAAAATATGCAAGCGCGCGAAAGTCAGTTGAGGCGATCTTAAGTTGGCGTGACGTTGAGTAAGTGCGACCCTGCCGTTCTAGCTTGTAGTTCCTTTATAGCATAACGTTAGCATTTTGCTTCTGGCGACTAGATTTATGATTCGAAAATTATAAAAGTAGCGTAGATATGTGGAGATTATCTGGCTGAACAAAACGTGATCCCTCTCTTAAATGTGTTTCAACCACAGACCTTATTTTGAGCTATTTTCCAAATCCCTATGGAGAAATTGCATTGTTTTTTGTCGATGGAACCGGAAGAAGTTTACTTCCGGGTTTTAGGACGCGTCACTGCGGTTCTCTATAGAGGAGAGAGAGAGAGAGAGAGAGGTTAATGACCTCTCAAGACTGAGAGAGAGAGAGAGAGAGAGAGAGAGAGAGAGAGAGAGAGAGAGAGAGTTAATGACCTCTCAAGACTGAGAGAGAGAGAGAGAGAGAGAGAGAGAGAGAGAGGTTAATGACCTCTCAAGACTGAGAGAGAGAGAGAGAGAGAGAGAGGTTAATGACCTCTCAAGACTGAGAGAGAGAGAGAGAGAGGAGAGAGAGGAGAGAGAAAGAGAAGAGAGAGGAGAGAGAGAGAAAGAGAGAGACAGAGAGAGACAGAGAGAGACAGAGAGAGACAGAGAGAGGAGAGACAGAGAAAGAGAGAGAGAGGAAGAGAGAGAGAGAGAGAGAGAGATAGAGAGAGAGAGAGATGGTCTCTTCACATAGAAACAGAGTTCAAAGCAAGGTCTCCCTCCACCACAGAGCACACAGATGGAGTGAAACACTAACGGTTTCAAAACTCCTCCATATTTCTCATCAGAAAGTGAAATCTAAAATCTACACTCACTCTTGCTTTCACCAAGATAAACACATGTTAGTGAGTTGCTGAGCTGCTGTTCTGTTTACTTTGTTGTTCCTACTTTTGTAGATCCACATGTTTGCCTGCCCCAGCTCCAACAATAAAAACAGTCTCTGTAAAAACCTCCTCACAGTCTGAAGACACCGCTTTGAAAACATTACAGAGAGCTTTCAGTCTGTGACAGTCCAGGTAGCAGAGAGTGATTGTCTCTTTGTGAGAGAGAGAGAGACTGACTAACAAAGAGACAGAGGACATGATGTCATAAACAATGTCACTGATGGGCTTACCTGAGCAGGTGAGAGTCATGAAGTAGGAAGAGGAAAGTGATGCTGCTGCACACTCCCTCAGAGGAGATCCAGACTCAACACAGTCAGAGCTGATCCTCCACACAGATCTCTCTGAGGACTCCTCTCTCCGTCCCACAGAAACAGCAGAGCCACAGTCGAGCTCTCTGCAGGCGACAGCTGCTGTCTTCAGGTTCCAGTAATAGCCCTCCACTGGTCTCCATTCTCCCTGATGTTCCATCTCCAGGTCTCCTGCACAGCGACTCTCTCCTCCCACCAGCTAACACCACCAGGCTCTGAAGAGAAACAAGAGAGTGATCAGAGAGAGAATAAAGTGAGTTTGATGAGAACAGAATGAACCAATCACAGCTCCTCTCTACCTGAGCAGGTGAGGCTAACAGCTGTGCCAGGTGAGCAGGTGTTTCTCTCTGAGGCTGAGCTACAGTCCAGGAGAGCAGACTCATGGCCTCCACACTGGAACTCTTTGGTCCACATTGGAGCCTCCCCTTCTCCATAGAGCGCCCCCTGGAGGACTGAAGGAGCCCCACAGCCGAGCTGCCGGCAGACCACCTGAGCATCCTGCTGGTCAAAGTCAGCCTCACACACTGAGGACCAGGACGGGTTAGACTGGTTAGACTGGTCAGACTTCACCTCCAGTCTGCCTGAGCACAGACCAGTCCCCCCCAGCAGCCTGACAGAGTCTGCAGAGGACAGAAGATCAAACAGAGGTTCTTCACAATGACCACTTCAATGACACCATTCTCCATCTCTATGTGGAACATCCAAGGTATACATTCTTCTCTGTTTGGACAGAAATATAGAACAGATGAATTTAAAGAAAACACACAAAATGTAGACATTATTATCCTCCAAGAGACCTGGTGTAGATCTGATTCCAACATCCACTGTCCCCCAAATTACAAACAAATTATTCTGCCCTCGATCAAAACCCAGCAATTAAAAAAGGGAGAGATTCAGGAGGCATTATAATTTGGCACAAATTCGAACTCTCAAAATACATAACAATAATAAAATCCGAGCCCTCCCACATCTGGATTAAACTATCCAAAAGCATCACATGTACAGAAAATGATTTGTTTTTATGTACAATATATGTTCCTCCGAGTGACTCTCCTTACTCCAGCGAGGAAATATTCCCACACCTCCACACCCAAATCTGCAGATTTCAGGCCCAAGGAAAAGTGTTGATCTGTGGAGACCTCAACGCACGTACTGGAACCCATCCAGACTCATACTCAGAGAGTGGTAACAAACATATATTTGGACAAACTTTCCCCGCAACACCACAAATCTTCCTCGCCATAATTCTGACCCTCAGATAAACAAGAATGGGAGAGACCTGCTCCAACTCTGTCAAAGCCTCGGTCTGTACATTGTTAACGGTAGGTTTAGAGGTGACTCTTTGGGAAGACCCACCTTCTGCTCATCTCTTGGCACGAGTACCGTAGATTACATGATAACAGATTTGGACCCGCTCTCTCTCAGTTCATTTATAGTCAAACCTCTAACTCCTCTATCGGATCACAGCCAAATGACTGTGTTCATGAAAAGAACAGAAACTAACAGTCCACAATCTGAGCCCAATAATCTGTTTAACATTAAAAGAAAATACAAATGGGCTCCAGACAGGGCACAAGAGTTCCAGAAAGCTATCGGAAACGAACAAATTCAAAGACTCTTAGACAACTCTCTGGACACCACATATGACCACAATAAAGAAGGCATAGACCTGGCAGTTAGAAAAATTAACCACATCTTCATGAGAACAGCTCATACATCCCAACTGAAGAAATGCAGCAACAAGCCCCCAAAACAAAAAGAAATCAACTGGTTTGATGAAGAATGCCAACAAAAAAGGAAAGAACTTAGGAAAATATCGAACCAAAAACATAGAGATCCTCAACGCAGACGTACGCCTCCTTTACTGCGACATGCTCAAACAATACAAACGTACAATCAAAATCAAGAAGGCTCAGTACACACAAAAACAACTAACAATAATCGAGGAGTCTTTAAACACAAACAGATTCTGGGGAAACTGGAAAAATCTAATAAAAGTAAACACGATGACCCAGTTATACAGAATGGAGACATCTGGACCGATCACTTCAAACATCTGTGTGGTAACATTCCTATCAATTCTGACTCAGAACAAACACAAATAATTGAAAGGTTCAACAACTTAGAGCTGGTCATGGAGGACTCCCAGAACCCTTTGGACTTTCTAATTACTGAACAGGAACTGGACAAAAAGTTGATTCACCTAAAACCAAAAAAAGCAAGTGGGCTTGACGGCATATTGAACGAGATGCTAAAACACACAAGTAAAAAGATCAGATTGGCTATACTCAAACTTTTCAATTTGATCCTGATTGTAGGTTACTTTCCTGACAGCTGGAATCGTGGTCTCATAACACCCATTTTTAAAAACGCCGATAAATCTGACCCTAATAATTACAGAGGCATTTGTGAACAGTAACCTGGGGAAGGGCTTTGGTAGTATTATAAATTCCCGGCTTATAGACTCCTTACGAAACACAATGTCCTGAGCAAAAGCCAAATGGGATTCTTACCAAATCACCGCACATCAGACCACATTTACACCCTACACACCCTAGTTGACGAATATGTTAATCAAAATAAAAGCAAAATATTCGCCTGTTTCATCGATCTCCAAAAAGCATTTGACTCGATTTGGCATGTTGGTCTATTCAACAAACTACTTCAAAGCGGTATAGGGGGAAAAACATTTGACCTAATAAAATCTATGTACACAAACAACATGTGCAGCATCAAGATCGGACACAAAAGAACAACCTTCATTTCTCAAGAACGGGGAGTAAGACAAGGATGCTGTTTATCACCGGCCCTGTTCAACATCTATATTAAGGAACTGGCCACTATCTTAGAACAGTCCACAGCACCTGGGCTCACTCTTCACAAAACAGAGATCAGATTCCTGCTGTATGCAGATGATTTCATCCTGTTAAGCCCGACAAAAGAAGGACTTCAACAGAGTTTAAATATACTCAAAGGTTACTCTCAGCTGGTCCTGACACTCTGTTCACAAACCGGTTCAAACTGTGATCAGCTGTCTGGGAAAATTATTCTGTAGTATTCTAAATAAAAGAATACAAGATTTCCTTAACCAACAATCCATCTTGAGTAAAAATCAAATTGGCTTCCTTCCAAAACACCGCACCACCGACCATGTATATACCCTTCACACTTTAATTAACAAACATGTACACCAAACAAAGAATGGTAAGATATTCACTTGTTTCATCGATTTGAAGAAAGCGTTCGACTCTATTTGGCATGAAGGGCTCTATTATAGACTTCTACATTGTGGTATAGGGGGCAACATGTATGATCTGGTTAAATCAATGTATTTGGAAAATAAGTGTGCTGTTCAAATTGGAGACAAACAAACGGAATTCTTCACCCAGAGAAGAGCTGTTCGTCAGGGTTGCAATTTAAGTCCCACTGTATTTAATATATATATCAATGAAGTTGCTGTTCAGTTGGATCAATGAGCTGCTCCTGGCCTCTGCCTCCTAGATAGAGAGGTGAAGTGTCTGCTTTATGCTGATGACCTTGTTCTGCTGTCTCCTACTGAACAAGGACTACAACAACAGCTGGACATAGTAGACCAGTACTGTAAGAACTGGGCCCTGGCAGTCAATATGAAGAAAACTAATGTCATGGTTTTCCAAAAACGCCCCAGATGTCAGGAGAACAAATACCAGTTTACCATAAATAATCATATCATTGAACATAGTATGAGTTATACCTACCTTGGTTGAACCATAACAGCATCAGGACGTTTCAACATGGCAGTGAATGCACTCAAAGAAAAAGCCAGAAGAGCTCTAAATGCAATTAAGAGAACATTTTATAATGTCCAAATTCCAATTAAAATCTGGCTCAAAATCTTTGATAGTGTGATCCAGCCCATTGCGCTGTACGGTAGTGAAGTATGGGGTCCACTCAGTCACCAGAGCTATACCCGCTGGGACAAACATCCAACAGAGTCTTTACATGCAGAATTCTGCAGATACATTTGACGTGTTCAGAGAAAAACACCAACAAATGCATGTAGAGCAGAATGAGGCAGATACCCTCTGATAATTAACACTCAAAAGAGAGCACTAACATTCTTTAACCACCTTAGATCCAGCCCCCGAGACACCCTCCACTCCAAAGCCCTCCAAAGCCAAGAGCTAACCCCAGAGAAGAGTCCCCTATGTCAGCTGGTGCTGAGGCTAACTGCCCCCTCTCAGAGCCACTCTGACCAGTCTCTCAACAACACTGCTCTCCAAACACCAATCACAGTCAAACGCATTATAACACAATGGAAAGACAACTATTTACAACATTGGAAAGAAGAAACTAGAAGCCAAAGTAGATTAGAATGTTACCTGGCTCTAAACAGAGATTATGAGCTGGCAGAATATCTCTCTACTGTCAGAGATAGAAAGCAGAGACAGATCCTAACCAAGTACAGGCTCAGTGACCACAAACTGACAACAGGAAGACTCAAAAGATCCTGGCAACCAAAAGGAAACAGAATATGTGGTCACTGTACGACAGGTGAGACTGAGACAGAGATGCACTTCCTCCTAAAGTGCCAAACATTCAACGAAGTAAGGAGCATTTACTGGAACAAGTTGAACTCTGTAATCCCAGGTTTCAAGGAGGTTAATGACCTCTGAAGACTGAGAGAGAGAGAGAGAGAGAGAGAGAGAGAGGAGAGAGAGAGAGAGAGAGGTTAATGACCTCTCAAGACTGAGAGAGAGAGAGAGAGAGAGAGAGAGAGAGAGAGAGAGAGAGGTTAATGACCTCTCAAGATTGAGAGTACTCCTTGAAAAGGGAGACAAGGCACATCTTGCTGCCCAATATGTATACACATGCCACAACCTGAGGGACAGTGAATGAGACACATACACACAAAATCACACACGCACACACGTGTGTTGAAGTGTAATTGTATCACTGTATATATATATATATATATATGACCTGGCCCGCTTAGCCAGTGTGTATTTTTTCAAGCACCACAAGAATCATAGTTTATAAAGTACAATTCTGGGCCATTGATTGTGTCATTTCTCCAAACACATACAGTAAAAATGCCTGTTTTGAAGCCTTAAAATGGTGCAGGAAAAGGACTTTACATTGTATTATATTTAAAGACAGGACTATTCAGTTAAGAGAAGAGAAAAAGGAAAGAAAATGGTTATAATGGGTGATGTAACATTAATGACAGACATAATATGAGGTCCTTGGCACTCAGACTCTAGAGGGATAATTTTGTGATCATGGGGCATCACCCTTACAGCATCAGGACAATATCATATGGAGTCAGACACTGGAAGTGTGCTGGAGGCGTTGACTGGGACTGATGGAAGGATGAGGCTGATGAGACTGAAGAATCTGCGAGGAACGAATTAGCGGCTGAGGAATAATTATATATTAAAAGACAGCAGCATCATAAGAGGGCAACCATGCGACAGAGTGTGTCAGTGTGCTGAAGGATATTTGTGACTATCCAGGCCAGTCTCTAAAGACTTTCCAAGGTGTAAAAATGCTGCTGCCGGAGTACTGAGTGGAAGTATTGCTGATATCATGTCTACCATCCTCTTAAAATACTCTGTCCAACAATATCAGTCTCAGGAAGAAAGGTTTTTTAACACTTATTAAAGAAAAACATGCATTCTTGTACTCGGGAGGGGACATTGACAGAGGATTACTGGAAAAGTACACAGTAAGTACTTCATAGTACTTGTGGGGGTAGTTTCAGTAGTACTGAGTCCAACAGGATCAATCTCACGAAGAACTAATGGCAACAAAAAAGAATTCCCTCATCAAACTTAGAAGAAGTGGCTTGATTTTGTTCTCAGCAGGGGACTTTGACAGAGGATTTCTCAAAGTACACAGTCAAATTACTTCAATGTATTGTTAGTAGTAGGCTAACTAATACAAAGTCAAACAGTATCAATTTCATTAAGAACTAATGGTAAAATTGTCTTTGTATCACTCATCAAAGATAGCAGATAAACATACATTATGTACTATGGAGGGGACTCTGACAGAGGATTACTCAAAAGTACACAGTAAAAGTACTTCATTTCATTTCTGGTAGCAGTCAAATTTAGGGGTGTAACGGTATCCGTATTCGTCCCGTACCGTCACGGTTCGGACGTCACGGTTCGGTGCAAGCAGCACACGACGAATACGCCTTTTTTTTACGAGTGGGAAAAAGTCTGTCATTCAGGGCAGTATCCACTACACTATATATAATCCAGGGGGCGGTATTGCGTCTAAAAGCTGTTTGCCAGCCGCCCTTAAACAACAAATGAAGAAGAAGAAGAAAACACAACAAAACGAACAAAATACAAGAAGAAGAAAAGTTCGTATTGCGAGTTCAGATAACACACAGCAGCTAGAAGACCCACCTGCTTCTTTTAAATCAGCTGTGTGGGAACATTGCGGGTTCCCTGTGGACTACAACAACGACGATGGAGTGCGAGTGGTGGATCGGACGAGGACGGTGTGCCGGCGTTTTTCGACAGTGGTGCGGTATGCTAATGGTAACACACGCCAAACATGCTAAATCATATCAGAAGGCATCACCCAGATTTCGTAATCACCTGAGCCCGGCAAAAGACAGCAGCAGTTCAACAGCTTATCCCCGCTGCTTTTAAGAAGCCAATAGACATGCAAGCCGAGAGACCAAAATAAATAACGGGAGCTTTTGGCATATGTTTTTCAACGGCTATGCTGCGCCCTCATGCAATAGTAGAGGACCCCGGCTTTTATTGATTGTGATTGAAAGTGATTGAAACACTATCTTATTATTTATTTTGTAATATTTTCAAGACATTCTTTTTAGTTTTACAGCTTGATGAAACCTTTTTGTTTGACATCAGCCATTATAGATAATATGGCCATCTGAGTGTGTGTGGTACTGTTTGTGGTTTGTTTTTAACTGTGTAATAAAGTTAATTATTCAAAATGTTAGAGTTCCTTATTTGTATACTGAAACTTGCACTACTGTTCAAAATAAATAAAAAACAAACCTGGAGTTATGCATTTGGGACTTTTTTTTGCTTTTTCCGTGACCCCCAAACCGAGGTACGTACCGAACCGTGAATTCTGTGAACCGTTACACCCCTAGTCAAACTAGTACCGAGTCCAACAGTGTCAGTTTTATTAAGAACTTGTGGACAAAAATATTTGTATCACTCATTGAATATAGCAGGGAAAAAAATGAAGAGCAGCTGATTTGAAAAAAGAAACTCGAGAGACGGCTGAGGTGACCAGGTGCCAGAAAGCCACAAGTGGGACAGAGCTCTAGAGTTTTTTACCACAAGTTCTTAATAAAACTGACACTGTTGGACTCGGTACTAGTTTGACTGCTACCAGAAATGAAATGAAGAACTTTTACTGTGTACTTTGTGAGTAATCCTCTGTCAGAGTCCCCTCCATAGTACATAATGTATGTTTATCTGCTATCTTTGATGAGTGATACAAAGACAATTTTACCATTAGTTCTTAATTAAATTGATACTGTTTGACTTTGTATTAGTTAGCCTACTACTAACAATACATTGAAGTAATTTGACTGTGTACTTTGAGAAATCCTCTGTCAAAGTCCCCTGCTGAGAACAAAATCAAGCCACTTCTGCTATAGAGTATGTTTGTGTGGGACAATGTGGGACATGTAAATGCAAATGTCGACGCGAGAACTGTCAACGGGGGGTGGAGAGACACTATGGACGCTCGTGAACTGTCAGCGGGGGTACACTGTGGACTGTCAGCGCAACTTACATGATGCCGTTTAAAACATATAATAATAAAGGGCGGTGCCGGCCGTCAGCGAACCGAGCCGGCCTTTCTCCGCATCTGATTCATGCCATAAATCAGATTTTAGAAAAGCGTTTTAGCCAATCAAAAGGAAATATGCGGGACATCGTCTCAATTTGCGGGACGCACCAAAAGTCGTGAAAATTCTGTGCAATACCGCACAAAGCGGGACATCTGGTCACCCAGACGGCTGAGTGACCGCAGTGCAGAACCGCTGTATACTTTAAATCTAACAATGTTGTCCATTTTAGACAAAGGCCTATTATATTTACAGTCCTTAATAACATTCATTGTCTGGGCTCAATGTGTGTCTTGGCTGTTTTCGTTGTGAAAACAAATGGACCGTAGATACACGGATTGACCGTCCTCATCTGCGCTCTTATTTTGTAAGGTAACTTCCGGTAGCAGAATATGAAAAAACGGTAGTTTTTCTGTTTCTGTTTTCTAGTGATTTTATTTTTTGTTTTGAGAAGTAGAAAATGAAAATCATCCCGTTTTTTAAGTTTAGTAAATCCCTTTTTGACCATGATAAAGAAAAACGCCTTGTATTTCAATTTTGGTTTTTCTACTTTAAAACGAAAATTAAATATCCAGTCGTTTTTTGTTTTTGAATATCCATTTGTGAAAAGAAAATCCAATGACCAAAACATACACTGACCCTCCCCCACAGAGCACACAGATGGAGTGAAACACTAACGGTTTCAAAACTCCTCCATATTTCTCATCAGAAAGTGAAATCTAAAATCTACACTCACTCTTGCTTTCACCAAGATAAACACATGTTAGTGAGTTGCTGAGCTGCTGTACTGTTTACTTTGTTGTTCCTGCTTTTGTAGATCCACATGTTTGCCTGCCCCAGCTCCAACAATAAAAACAGTCTCTGTAAAAACCTCCTCACAGTCTGAAGACACCGCTTTGAAAACATTACAGAGAGCTTTCAGTCTGTGACAGTCCAGGTAGCAGAGAGTGATTGTCTCTTTGTGAGAGAGAGAGAGACTGACTAACAAAGAGACAGAGGACATGATGTCATAAACAATGTCACTGATGGGCTTACCTGAGCAGGTGAGAGTCAGGAAGTATTCAGAGGGATTTGATGCTGCACACTCCCTCAGAGCAGATCCAGACTCTACACAGAGAGAGCTGATCCACCACACAGATCTCTCTGGGACCCTCTCTTTCCCCACAGAAACAGCAGAGCCACAGTCGAGCTCTCTGCAGGCGACAGCTGCTGCCTTCAGGTCCGGGAGAGTAAATAGCCCTCCATGGTCTCCATTCTCCTGATGTTCCACCTCCAGGTCCTGCACAGCGACTCTCTCCTCCACCAGCTTAACACCACCAGGCTCTGAAGAGAAACAAGAGAGTGATCAGAGAGAGAATAAAGTGAGTTTTGATGAGAACAGAATGAACCAATCACAGCTCCTCTCTACCTGAGCAGGTGAGGCTAACAGCTGTGCCAGGTGAGCAGGTGTTTCTCTCTGAGGCTGAGCTACAGTCCAGGAGAGCAGACTCATGGCCTCCACACTGGAACTTTGGTCCACATTGGAGCCTCCCCTTCTCATAGAGCGCCCCCTGGAGGACTGAAGGAGCCCCACAGCCGAGCTGCCGGCAGACCACCTGAGCATCCTGCTGGTCAAAGTCGCCTCACACACGGACCAGGACGGGTTAGACGGGTCAGAGTTCACCTCCAGTCTGCCTGAGCAAGACCAGTCCCCCCCAGCAGCCTGACAGAGTCTGCAGAGGACAGAAGATCAAACAGAGTCAAGACACACGATCAAAGAGATGAAACAATATTTCAGATTCAAACTGGACTCAGTTCCAACATGAGTGATGATGAACAACAGAACACATGTTTATAAGAACACAGACTGCAGTACCCTCACATCTACATCTGATACCCTCTAGCAAGTGGTCTCCATTAGTGAACCCTTTCCCTGTGTCTTCAACAAAGCATCCTCCTCTGCAGATCCTCTGCTCCTTCTGCTCAGCTCCACCTCTGCTCTCACACAGACACTTTCAAAAGGTTTCATTCTTTCCTCTTACATGTGTGTTTCACATGTGTTATCTGATTGATGTTTTTAAACACGGTGTTCTTAAATATGGCGTCATCATTGAATTCAAGCTGTTGTTTGTATATTGATCTTGTGTTTTCCATTAAATGGTGAATTGTATCATTCTAGAGGGGGAGGCTCCAAATAACCCGGTGGGCTTCATGACTCTTCATATCAGCCGTGCTCCAGGCTGCAGTGAGTGAAATGAAATGTAATACTGCTTGTTCATTTCTTTTGGTTCACATTACATTGATACATTTTAGGGACACAGAAAGCACAGAAAGGCAGAATCTGGAGTGAGACGGCCCCTGCTGTGAGGATGATGGCTCTGGCCTCTCCCCTCTTCTTTTAAAACTCTGAACATGGATTCTTGTGACTCTGTAAATGAGTGCTATATTTTCCTCCTTCCTCTGCGGGGTCTGTGGGACGTCCTACGTTGTGTTGGCGCCGCGCTTCGACTATGTGAGCTATGTAGGCCAATCACAACAGGCCATTTTACGTTGGCCTGTTGTGATTGGATAGAACATCTCACACAACAGAAGCCTGATTACGTTAATAAATGTTGCTTCTAATTGTATGCATTTTTTAAAAGGGAAACTTATTTTTGCTCTTATTGTATTATCTAACTATATTTTCTCTCAGTCATTGTTGATGAATGAGTGGGGGCCTATAGACCCAGTAGCCCACCCACTACGCCCGGCTGCTTCATACACTGTTCATCATTTGTTATTTGGGTTTGTGTATTTTTTTATTGTAAAAACAAGAAAATGAAAACTATAAATGAAAATGTCATCGATGATGTCACTGATGATGTCACTGATGATGTCACTGATGATGTCACTGATGGGCTTACCTGAGCAGGTGAGATTCAAGAAGTGTTCAGAGGAAGATGAATCTGCACACTCCCTCAGAGTATATCCAGACTGAACACAGTCAGGTCTGATCATCCACACAGGTCTCTCTGAGGACTCCTCTCTCCTCACAGAAACAGCAGAGCCACAGTCGAGCTCTCTGCAGACAGCTGCTTCTTCAGGGTCCAGGAGAGAGAGTTCCACTGGTCTCCATTCTCCCTGATGTTCCACCTCCAGGTCTCCTGCACAGCGACTCTCTCCTCCCACCAGCTTAACCACCAGGCTCTGAAGAGAAACAAGAGAGTCATGTACCTTCATTGATATTAGCATATTTTAATAATTAATCATTTATACTATTAATCCTTCCGAGTGATAATCAGATCATTAACTCCAGCTCTCTATAAACCAGTGGTGGGAAGTAATAAAGTACATATACTCAAGTACTGTAAGCAGGCCCGGCTCCAGGATGAAATGACTGAGGGGGCTGTTAAAAAATCCAAGAGGGGGGATTTTCACAACAACGAAAATAGTCAATGTAATGAATTGACACACCAAGCTTTGTTCCTTCTCACTGCTCTACATTCTCGCTTCTTTTATTTGTATTCAGATTGACCCCTCTCGTTCTGTTCTTTTCCTCTGATCTTTAACGATAGAAACTTTATCAGATGGCTGCACTTTGGTTAACAGACTAACATTGATTTCCTCAATGTATAAATTGACAGGCTCTGTAATTATACCATAACCTTTTCTCCTCTATCCCTTAACTCCTCTTCCTATACAGATTTACTTCCTTACTATCTACTCTATATCAGGATTAAAGAACAATTCATCTGGGTGATTTTTTATTTCCAGGATTGAATGTTCAAACCAAGGCCTAAAACCTGGCAAATCATAAGCAAGTGACTAATATATAAAACAAATGTAATATTGGATCAAATACTACAGCAAATGGACAGACACAGATTAAACATACAGTCCCCTGGTTTGTCTCTAGAGTCTAACTGCCATGAGAAAAATCAGATCAATGTTCCACAATCCGCCACTAGATTTAGCTCATTGCACCAATACGGTTGATATAATACACAACATATTATTATTATAGTAAAAGGGCTTGCTTTGGCAAAATCCTGATCCATACAGGCAGCCCTAAATAATAACAAGTAACCATCATGTGTGGTGCTATCTGTAGATGTCTGTCTTATTTTTTGTCGATTTCATATAGTTTTCACAGTGCTGTGGAAATGAATTTCCCCCTGGGGACAATACATCTAATCTGAACTAATGTAATATTCAATCCCACACTTGGTGATTGAGAACATACATTCGTAACTTACCTCACTTAAAAACGATTTCAATTCCAGACTTGTTCTTGTTCCAGTATTTCTACACTGTGGTATCACTTCTTTTAATCAAGTATAACATCTCCCCCACATCTATAAACTAAGAGGACCTGAAACATGAAACATATGATTAAGTAGAGCTAAAAAACAGTTCAATCAGAAAGCTAACCGTAGAGATTAGTAGCATGTTCATGTGTGGCTCTGTCATTTGAACCCTTTGGTGAACATGTGCAATATGGGTCCGTGTACGTGTGTGTTTCTCTTTTAACACAAGAAACAAATCCCCAAAAATCCCATAAAGACTTTCAACAAAAACTGAAAAAAGGAACACAAAAGCCTTTTTTCTGATTTTGTTGTTTGAGTCCAAAAACCATATCAGAAAAATCAAATTCAAGAATGGTCCGATTTTAGATTTTAAATATCGGTTTATTGGTTTTCTGTATGGAGGTAGAATTAAATATATAAAAACCTTTATCCATAAAAGCTGCTTAAGAAAACAATTATAAAGAAAATGTTCAAAACTGCTTAGAGGGAGATTTCTCCTTTTTTGACTCTCCTCCTTGCTGCAGGCTAAGCACCGGATGTTGATGTGGTTTGACATGCAGCTCCGAGATAGAGATCAGCACCCCCGCCTTTACATACTCTCACAACTCTCTGGACCTGAGACAGTGACAGTACGTAATGGAGAGACAGAACGTTACCTCTGAGAATGGTTCATCAGTCAATGCAAGAGATCCTGATTGGAATTATTTGGACTATTCTTTTATTTAGTTTTGATTTCCCCAAAGTCATTAAAGAATGGGGGATTTGTGACTTTGATCTTAGCTATCCCCATTTTACTTATTAGAAACTGTCAAAATGGCCTTATCAATCGGCCAACGCTGAGTTGTTTATTGATTTATCCATTTTTAGCAGAAAGGAGAGTTCAGTTGTGTTATTAGTTTCTTCCTATCAGGGAGCAGTTCAATAAGTAGAATATGTTAGAAGGTTTTTAACTGCTAAAAGTCTTTAGAATAGGTTTGCTCACTTTGGAGATTTTGACCAACTCCTTTTGTAGTATCTGGTGTTTATCCAACTCCTGGTTGGTAGTAATGAATTTAAAACCAAGTAGATGTAACAATATTGATAAGAACATTTGTGATATTTACTATTGCAATTTTTCAGTCCCTTTAGAGACGTTCTGTTGAGTGGTTGGTTGGTGATGGACGCTTATATCAGAGAGAAGATTGATCTGATATTTGTTGCCAGCATCTAGGAGGGTCTGTCACTGAGACTCCGCGGGGATAACAGGGAACCACCTCGCTGGTATGTTACAGAACATTTCGAAGATTATTTTGACATTAGTCCTAGGGAGCTTGGGGAAGGGTCTACCTGTCCTCCTCCGGCTAAGAAGTCTAGGACTTCTGTGCCTCCAAACTAATCTTTTACAGCAGCTGACCAGACGGGCCACAGATGAGAGAAGGCCCCAGAAATGCTGTGGACCTGACCTGCCGACATTGTGCCGTTAAAAGTGCAGAGTATCTTGATTTATTTTCAACATCATGTTACTATACATTTTTGACTACTTGTGATAATGCTGTTAAGCCATTTAGCTTTGTGTTGTTTAAACTTATATACTCAGTGGTGCATATCCATGCTTTCTGATATGATTGTTAATCATTATATTCTTTTATTTTTGTGTGACATTATGATAATATTCAATTGTTTTGAGATAAGTTTGCTTTTTAAACTTTGACAATAATTTGCTTTTGACTTCTATGTATTGTGGTTGCGCTTGTGGTTTTTGACAAGAGACTATAAAAGATGATGTGTGAAGAGAAAGGGGAGTTTTTCAGGCTGTTTGAGGCTTGAGAGCTTGGGGGAAGTTTTCTGAGGCCCAAGCCCAAGCCCTGGCCCTGGCCCTGGCCCTGGCCCTGGCCCTGGCCCTGGCCCTGGCCCTGGCCCTGGCCCTGGCCCTGGGTCTGGGTCTGGGCCTGGGTCTGGGCCTGGGTCTGGGTCTGGGTCTGGGTCTGGGTCTGGGTCTGGGCCTGGGTCTGGGTCTGGGTCTGGGTCTGGGTCTGGGTCTGGGTCTGGGCCTGGGTCTGGGTCTGGGCCTGGGTCTGGGTCTGGGTCTGGGTCTGGGTCTGGGTCTGGCCCTTGACTTGTGAACCTGTTGCTTTTGTATTTTGACTTTGTGTCTTTTGTTATTTTTTGGATTCTTGTAAATCCTCTATTTTTGTTAAAACCTTAATAAAACCGGTTTGTACTTTCTACATTTCGACCCAACTCCTGGTCTCTCTCGTGGTCTCTGAAGGTATCTGCTTGGGCTTAGAGTGAGGTAGGAACACCCTTCCTTGGAAAAGGCTGACATTAGTTGATCATTTGGATTTCAAATAGTTTAAGGGGAATAGAAACTCTGCTAAGGTTAAACTATAGTTTCACATTGGTTACTGTGGTTGATGTGGTTTTGATGAATGTTGAAATATGACATATGCTCTGCTGATGTGGTGATGTCACTGCTGTGATATTAATGTTTGACTCTGGCTGGGTTTGATATTACATTTGCATTGTTTTAATTGGTATAAGGGGATCAAAATTGGGGGTTAGGGATTGTGGGTCCTGAAGCTGCCCTAATTACCAAGGAGTCTCCCACAACACAGGTGTCTCCTCCAGGGCAGTTTAGATACTGCTCTGGGGTTCTACCAGCCCACCAACACCTACTACACTATACACTCCGTTTTGCTATCCTAGCGTCGGACATCCGTGGCTGGAGTGCCTAAAATAGGGATACGACGGGCAGTTTGGTGTTAGAGGCCACGCTGTAAACGCCCCCCTAAGCAGATTACGTTGAAGATTGGACGGCCGTTCACCGGAGCCTTATCAGCACCGGAGTTCGGTATCGGAGACGGCCTAGATATTAACGTTGGTTGTATCAAAGTTAGATTCCTTTTCAATGTGATGATCTGATGGAGAACCCCAACATGGTTGTAACATGTGATGATCTGATGGAGAACCCCAACACGGTTGTAACATGTGATGATCTGATGGAGAACCCCAACATGGTTGTAACATGTGATGATCTGATGGAGAACCCCAACATGGTGGTAACATGTGATGATCTGATGGAGAACCCCAACATGGTTGTAACATGTGATGATCTGATGGAGAACCCCAACATGGTTGTAACATGTGATGATCAGATGGAGAACCCCAACATGGTTGTAACATGTGATGATCTGATGGAGAACCCCAACATGGTTGTAACATGTGATGATCTGATGGAGAACCCCAACATGGTTGTAACATGTGATGATCTGATGGAGAACCCCAACATGGTTGTAACATGTGATGATCTGATGGAGAACCCCAACATGGTTGTAACATGTGATGATCTGATGGAGAACCCCAACATGGTTGTAACATGTGATGATCTGATGGAGAACCCAACATGGTTGTAACATGTGATGATCTGATGGAGAACCCAAAATGGTTGTAACATGTGATGATCAGATGGTATTTATAAAGTATAATCATGAAAAGTGGAGATGATGAAAAGGTGATGATGGTTTGTTGTTTACCTCTGGAGTATATCCTGGTTTCACAAACATGGTGAAATCATAAATGATGAAACTAGGATCAGTTAGTGGTGAAGTCTTTAAACTACATCATGTTTTATGATAAAGGTTGTTCACAGACTGGAATCACTTCAAGAGTAACAGGGTGAATAAACTGAGCACTTTACCTGTTGAGTTTTGTTCTCCTTCAGCCTGGAGTCCTGAGGAGAAATCAGAAGATAAGGTAAACAGAGTTTTCTATCATCTCAGGAACACGTCAGTGAACTCCCTCTGGAGTCATTTCACCAGTTTACTATAGCTGAGAATAACACGTTCATACAGAGAAGTCACATATTCAGAGTTAAAGCAACAGTTCAGAGAATATGCTCCTTCAGTTCAAATGAGTCATGGAGCACCATCATCACACTGAAACATGTTCTACAGCAACAATTACATTAGGAGGAACCACAGAGGAAAGAGATGCTGCCAGTTCCCACCTTCTGCTGTCACCTGAACGCCTCACTCGACTATCACTAACTGCAGACGTTAACTAACTAACTAACCTGTAGCTGTTTTAATATTACCTGGTATAGTGTGTGTGTGTGTGTGTGTGTGTGTGTGTGTGTGCGTGTGTGTGTGTGTGTGTGTTCTTGCCTGTGACTTTTTCCCGTCTCTATCAGTGTGCGTGTTTGCATGCCTGTGTGTTCATGTGTGTGCACTTGTGTGTGTGTGTGTGTGTGTCTGTGTGTGTGTAGAGGGCGTGTGTGTGTGTGTGTGTGTGTGTGTGAATGCATGTGTGTAATTGTATGAATTTTTGTGTAAGTGTCTGTGTGTGCGTGTGTGTGGATGTTTGTGTGTTTCAGTGTGTGAGTGTATATCTGTATGTATTTGTGAGTATGGTATGAGTGTTTGATTATGTTTTTGTGTGTCTGTATGCGTGTATGTGTGTGTGTGTAAGGCAGCATGAATATATGGACCCCACCTCTGTCTAAAACCCAGACTTTGTGAATGTATGGACCCCACCTCTGTCTAGAACCCAGACTTTGTGAATGTATGGACCCCACCTCTGTCTAGAACCCAGACGTTGTGAATGTATGTTTATAAACCAGATGGTGTGTGTGTGGGCGCCCCCTACAGGTCAGTAGCTGCACGTCTCCAGGAAGCTGCTTCTAGTCAGTGACCTCTGCTCTTTCTGATGATGATGATCTCTGTGTTTACTCCAGGATCCTGCCTGATCTGATCCATGCTGTACCACCTCCAGAAGGGGGGGGGGGGGGGTGCATGTGTGTCCTCAAGTGTGTGTGTGTGTGACATTGTTTGTTTTTGTGTATATTGTTTGAGCATCCTCCCATGGGTGTGAGTGTGTGTGTGTGTGTATGCATTTGTGTGAGTGTGTGTATTTGTGTGAGTGTCTGTGCATTTGTGTGAGTGTGTACGTGTGTATTTAAAGTGACCCCACTGATGCCTAAAAAAGAGACTGTGTGTATATATGGATCCCACCTCAGTACCTCTGTGTGTGTGTGTCAATGTAAATGTGTGTGCGTAAGAGTATGTGTACATGTGTTTTTGTGAGTGTGTGTGTGTGTATTTTGTCTGTGTGTTTGTGTGTGTAACACAGTGTGTATATAGACCCCACTTATGACAGCAGTCAAAGAAACCACAGGTAATTCACAATAATGAACAATGGTGTAGGCAGACTCATTCAAAGATGCAATAATAGAGATCAGTGTGAATGATATCATAGAGGTGTTAGAACGTGTTAGAGGACACACACTTTGAGTTGGCTCTACACAAATACTAATGCCTTAATATAACTGAGTATAAACACACTGATGGGATGTTCAATGCAACATTTATTATTATTGTGAGTGTGTGTGTGTGTGTGTGTGTGTAAGTGTGTGTGTGTGTAAGTGTGTGTGTGTAATATAGTGTGTAAAGTGACCCTGATTATGTGTGTGTATTTGTTTGTATGTATGTGTGTGTGCTTGTATGTGGGGGGGTCTGTGTGTGGTCAGTGTGTGTGATTGCATGTGTGTATGTGTTTGTGTGTTTGAATGGCTTGCTTTCAGTGTGTGTGTGTGTGTGTGTGTGTGTGTGTGTGTGTGTGAGTGACCCCAATGGTGCCTAAAATCTGAACAGTGTAAATATGTGGACCCCACTTATGCTTAGAAACCAGACAGTGTGTGTATGTGGACCCCACTAATGCACAGACACTCTGACAGCAGTCAAAGAAACCACAGGAGGAAAATCATTTTTCACTTTAAAACCATGGGCGTAATTTCCACTGGGGACAGTGGGGACATGTCCCCCCCACTTTTCAAAATCCAGTTTGTGTCCCCCCACTATTCAAATGTGTTTATTATTATTTTTTCATCGTTACGGAGGAGCGTCTGTGTGTGTGTGGCACGAGCGCATTTTGTGAGAGAGAGAGAGACATAGAGGGACAGAGAGAGACAGAGAGACAGAGAGACAGAGAGACAGAGAGAGACAGAGAGGGAGAGAGACATGGAGAGACAGAGAGAGACAGAGAGACAGTCTCCTTTTTT
>CM062269.1:2508860-2536360 GCA_031216635.1 Dissostichus eleginoides | reverse complement strand
TCTGGGGTGTAGCGATGGAGGAGTTCTGCTATATAGGCCGGAGCCAGCCCATTTAGGGCTTTGAAAACAAATACAAGGAGTTTAAAATCAATTCTGAACCGAATTGGAAGCCAGTGCAGTGAGGCCAGAATTAATGTTAATTAATTAATGTTTGTTCTTTCTGATGTAAAGTCTAGGTTGTAACTGTTTGCAGTAAAGTCGTGGGGCGCTGAACTGTTCCTTTGGATCTTTTGAATTTTGATACATGATATAATTACTTGTCTTTCAAATTTGAAGGAGGGTGAGCAAGCATCTTGAGGAACATTCATCATTAACTCCTCCAAAAACTATAGTTTATTCAATAATAAATGAATATGTGAATCATAACAGTGATTGACAGCTGATAGGAATAATATGATTGATAATAGTATCATATTCATTCAGACAAACATCGATGAGACAGTTCATTCATGTACTCATTGCAGCAGTCTGCATAGATTTGGTACCCCTGCTGGTCTGAGAGTGAAACAAACTCATTCAGTTATTGTTCAGTTAAAATGCATTAAATGATGTCTGCCACCTTATATATTTATATGTAAGGCTTTACTGATGTGCCACAATAATGTCACCTGATGTTATTGAGTTCAAATATTAATATTGTGGCTTTCCAAGTTAACATTGATTGATATGACTGCGATTAAATCAGCATATGCTTCTGCCAGGGGATGCCACCCCTCAGAATCTCCTGCCACCCCTTAAAAACCTCCATTCAGACTGACACACATTCACTCATGGGGGGGGGGGGGGTTGTGCAATAGTTCCATGATTTGATGAGAGGTGTTGTGCAATACGCTGCATGTCCTTATCATAGGTGGTGTGTGGTGGTGGTGTGTGTGTGGTGTGTGTGTGTGTGTGTGTGTGTGTGTGTGTGTGTGTGTGGTTGTGATGTGCTTTAGTACATGTTTTTTTATAATTCTCTTTAACTTTGATAAGATCACATTAAGACCACATGACGTGTTTGAAACAGTTCAGTAGGAGACACATTTCAAATAACAAACTCTTTCACACACATACAGAATGACTAACATTGGGGTTTGCTGCTTAACATTTTTAAGCAACTAAAGAACTAAAAGCCAGACTGAACAAAGGCAGCTGCAAAAAACAAAGTGTGTGAAAAGTAGAAGAAGGACTCAGAGATCAGAGTCACAGAGCAGAGGACCAGAGTCCGGGGGAACAGGTTCAGGTGGAACCAGCTTGGTTCTGACTATGGAGAGGTTCTGTAATCCTCATTGAGAAAGACTCAACCTGATTGGTTAGCTTGATTTGAGGTGTGGACTCTCAGGAATCCCCCTTGTTTCAGACCAATCCCCCCCGCTGTGTGCAGGCCTCTACAGTGAGTCACGTGATCAGGTGTTTCTGTAGGCCATGATCTCAGTGTGAACAGCGGGTCGTGCTGCCGTCCAGTGGCTCTCTGTGCTCATCAGTGTGAGATCTATAGAAGGAGACAGACTCTCTCTGAGGACGTCTTGATTCTCTGTCCCTGCCTTTGTTCAATCGCTCCATTAAAGGAAAGGCAAAGAACGTTTATTGATGAAGCATCTTTCAACACGAGGCCATTCAAAGTGCTTTGAGAGCATCAAGAAACAGAGATATTAACATATAGATTCAAGTGTAGCTCACTTCCCTGAACTGCATTTCTGAGGAAGTGATCATGAAGACGCTGATGGATCACAGATTACAGAAACCGTTTCCTGTCTCCATGACGACCAGGGCGCCCTATCAGATTAAAGCTGTCAGTGTGAGCAACAACTTCTTTAACCCTTGTGAGGCGTTCAAGTCTGATGATGCCTTCAGTTACTTTATAAACTCACACTCATTGGCCCCGCTCATTTTCTGTGTAAACATTTTCAATTACCCCCCCCCCCACACACCCCACACACACACACACACACACACACACACACACACACACACACACACACACACTCGATATATCACACCAGAGGAGTTCAGGTGCATGTGTGGAAATTGTAGACCCTGGTTATCTTCACCCTGTCCTCCTCCTAGCTGGGCCTGCTGTTAGAGTTCATGTGTGTGTGTGTGTGTGTGTGTGTGTGTGTGTGTGTGTGTGTGTGTGTCTGCTCTCACATTTGACCCTCCATCTTGAGGAAACCAAGGCCTTGAAATGATTCTAGAAGAGAGAGAGGCTTTTGTAGACGATGAAGATTTAGAAGCTTAGGATCACATTCCTGAAAACTCAGAGTCTGACAGTGAGTCTGACGAAGAGGATGAGATATGGAGGTGAACAAAGTGTGAAGCAACCAGGACATTGAGTTTCAAGTTAAAATTATATAATAACTACCCACTTCCACAACAGCTACATAAACACAACAAAACTGATTTTGACAATTTAAGCCCAGTTTGAAGGTCTCTCAAAAACAAAGTGTATCATTTGGTGTCCAAGTGTTGGAAGACCCAGCAGCATTGCCAGCCCAGTCCCACACAAACACGTGTAATAGTTCTAACAACTTAAAACAAATAATGGTATTCTAATATGAGTCTATTACAGTCAGGTAACATAATGATCCACTGTCTTCACTAAAGGGAATATAAAAGGTGAATTTAATCACATGTTTTACTTTAATACGTGGTGTAATATGGGGCCATAAAATAAACTGACAACAGGATTGAACGGTTATGAATGCATAATAAGTTAGTTATGATGGAGCTAAAACAGTATTGGATGATACCCAAAGATATTGAAGTGATTGTTATTTTGTTATTTTGTATATATTGATTGTTGTGTTTTATCTTAATGTGTGCATATGTGTGAATGTGTCTGTTGGTTGTATATAGAGGATATACATATTTTATATTTGTATACATATTTGTATGTTTGTATTATTGTATTTTGTATTCGGGATTGTTGGAAACGTTATTTCGATCTCTCTGTCTGTACACACACACACACACACACACACACACACACACACACACACACACACACACACACACACACACACACACACACACAGAAACATTGACATTAAAGTTGGCTTTGACAGTTTGAAGGTCTCTCAAAAACAAAGTGTATCATTTGGTGTCCAAGTGTTGGAAGACCCAGCAGCATTGCCAGCCCAGCCTCACACAAACACGTGTAATAGCTACGTTTGTCCACAGGGCCAAACGTAGCATATTCACTAATAACCCTCTCAAGTCACGTGATCACAAAGTTTCCAAGCGTGAGAAAAAAAATACACACACACACACACACACACACACACACACACACATACGCACACACACACACACCCACTCACACACACACACACACACACCCACACACACACACACACACACACCCACACACACACACACACATACCCACACACACATACACACACACCACACACACACCACACACACACCACCCACACACACCACCACACAACCCACACACACACACACACACACACACCCACCACACACACCCCACACACACACACACACATACGCACACACACACACACACACACACCCACACACACACACACACCCACACACACACACACCCACATACGCACACACACCACACACACACACACATACGCACACACACAAAACACACACACCACACACACCCACACACACACCCACACCACACACACACACACACACACACACACACACACACACAGTGAAGCTCTGTCCTGATAGGCTGCTCTGAAAGGCTGTGTTAACCAGAGGTGACCGTCAGGGCCTTCAGGTATTCAGAGAATACCCTGGAACACTCAGATAAAAGAAACAAACATCGATTTCATTATATAAATAAAATGTAAATAAATGAATAAATGAGAATGGTATGTGTGTTGTTGATCTGTAATAATCACAGTGTTACGTTGATTTGTTTCTTCTCTTCTCGGTCCATGCTACGCATTTCAGTGGTTTGTGTTAGAAACTAAATGCGACCAATCAGATGTTTTCTGGGTCTCTGGGTAGAGTATCCTTTAACCAGGTATTCTATATCCTTGATAGAAGGCTCTGGCCCTCACACTGAATGAGAGCGTTTGGACTGACTTTGATCAACCAATCATATATTGATTTGTAGCCAATGGGCGTGTTCTTTCAGAGTTTCCCTCGGTTCCAGGTGCTCTAGAAGGCACGGTAGTTCACTGGAGAGAGACAGAGGATCTAGAGAAATGCCACGGAGCAATTCATCTGAAGTTTTATTGTTTTAACGTTGAAATGGAAACAGGTGAAGATGATGTTGTTGCAGAATTGTTGTCAGTACCTTTTCAAGACGACAATTCAGTGAAAAGACGGACATTATAACGGCGTGGGGGGCGGTGGGTGAGTGTCTACAGAGGTCCAGTTGTGATAGACACGGTTCTCCACTGGTGTTACGGGGCTGAAGTGTTGTGTAGACTCACATCAATGTTGTTAATGCTCTAAAAAAGATGGTCTTTATTTATAATTGTGATCCAACAAAGGTAAAGGGCAAACATGAACCTTAGCTGCTGTTTGTACGGCTTGTAGTTGGGATAAAGGGAACATCTGTTGAGTATGTTTACATCCTATTGTTTGGTTGTGTTCATTTACAAACCCAGTAGCTCAGCGGGACTCCAGACCCCCGAACACCGGCTGAATAACAACGAGATGAACGCCATCCAAGGGTTAAAGTGAACTCAGATAAAGAGGAACACTCTCAGGGGGCTCTAGAAGTCACAGCACCCCCCACTGTAGATACAGATGTGCAAAGCGTGTAAATATAGAATGATGCAGCATATTTAACTGGTATTCTTAACCTGTATATAGCATCAATCAATCAATCAATCAGATTTATTTATATAGCACATCTAAACATGACACACGTCAACCAGAGTGCTGTACAGAGTGAATCAAACAAACACTAAACAAACAGCATTACACATTTAGACAAAATCCAGTTGGAAACACACAGTTAACAGGGGGACAAATCAGGAAACAGGGCACAAGTCAGGGTGAATCGGGAACGCTAAGGAGTAGAGTGTGTTTTGAGCCTAGACTTAAAGGTTTCAGTCGAGGGGCAAGCCTAATGGAGGTGGATGCTGTTCCACAGGTTAGGGGCTGCGACAGCAAAGGCACGGCCCCCCTTGAGTTTAAGATTAGACCCCCGGACCGTCAGGAGCCTCTGATCAACTGACCTGAGGGACCTGATGTTGGAGTAGGGGGAAAGGAGGTCTGAGATGTAGGAGGGGGCCAGTCCATTCAGGGCTTTAAACACGAACAACAGAACCTTAAAGTCTATTCTTTGGCGGACTGGAAGCCAGTGAAGGGAGGCAAGGACAGGGGTGATATGGTCTCTCCTACGAGTTCCGGTCAGTAGTCTCGCGGCAGCATTCTGAACCAGTTGTAGGCGGGATAGAGATGACTGGCTGATGCCGATATAGAGGGAGTTACAGTAATCTAAGCGGGATGAAACAAAAGCGTGGATAATCTTTTGAAGGTCTGCGGGGGAGAGAAGGGGTTTGAGCCTGGCAATGATGCGAATTTGAAAAAAACATGACTTCACCACTGCATTCACTTGTCTGTCAAATTTGAATTGTGAGTCAAAAATCACCCCTAGGTTCTTGACATAGGGCTTGACAAGGGTGGACAGGTTGCCTAAACTGTTGGTGAGGGAAGTGACAGAATCTGGGGGGCCAAATAGGATTATTTCACTTTTGTTTTCATTGAGTTGGAGGAAGTTTTGTGCCATCCAACATTTAATGTCCTCTAGGCAGGACATAAGAGCATGACATGTTTAAGCCTATATGATGATTGTATGTACGTGTCAGAGTCCTGTGAACAGTGTGTGTTTACTGAGGGAGTGATTGAGACATCAGAGAGCACAGTTAGCATGTTGCTATCTCTCTGTCAGATCTCAGCTGTTACCAGGAAGTGATGGGGGGGGATCAGTCCCTGCTGTCACTCTGTTCTCAGGAACTAACTCAATATTCTCTGATCCATCCCATAAAGTGCACGCAGAGTATGACCTCTGAGAAAACCGTATAAAAGTCAACTCAATCCTTTGAAACACTTCCTGCCTCCATAAGAAACGTGAGTGTGTCCTTAGAGAGTGTCTCAGTTGTGCAATACGCTGCATGTCCTTATCACTGGTGGTGTGTGTGTGTGTGTGTGTGTGTGTGTGTGTGTGAGTGTGTGTGTGTGTGTGTGTCGTGCGTGTGTGTGTGTGTGTGTATGTGTGTGTGATGAGCTTTTCTGCATGTTTTTTCATGATTATTTTTAACTTTGATAAGACCATATTAGGACCGCATGTCGACTGTGCAACATTTGAGACTCATTTAAACACATTATAATGTTACCTAAGACAAAAGAAAGACCCCCACAGAATCTAAGTGTTTTTGGGATTCAAGCTTAACTCCATCTTTATCAACATATCATCATTTATCAGGTGTTAGGCGTAATTAGTACCTCTAGCTGACAAATGGATGTAGTGGAGACAAACACTATATTTCTGTCTGAACGGAAAAGGAGTTGAAGATTAAAGAAGCTTAAAATGGTAATACTCCATTAAAGTATATTAAATGTACTTCAGTCAGAGGGGGTAGAAGTACTCAGATCATGTACTTGAGTAAAAGTAGAAGTACTCAGATCATGTACTTGAGTAAAAGTAGAAGTACTCAGATCATGTTCTTGAGTAAAAGTAGAAGTACTCAGATCTTGTTCTTTAGTAAACGTAGAAGTACTCCTCTCCCCCCTCTCCCTCCTCTAACCCCTCTCCCTCCTCTCCTCCCTCTCCCCCTCTCCCCCCTCTCCCTCCTCTCCTCCCTCTCCCTCCTCTCCCCCCTCTCCTCCCTCTCCCTCCTCTCCATCCTCTCCCTCCTCTCCATCCTTTCCCTCCTCTCCCCCCTCTCCTCCCTCTCCCTCCTCTCCCTCCTCTCCTCCCTCCTCTCCCCCTCTCCTCCTCTCTCCTCTCCCTCTCTCCTCCTCTCCCCCTCCCCTCTCTCCCTCCTCTCCCTCCTCTCCCTCCTCTCCCCCTCTCCCCCCTCTCCTCCTTCTCCTCCCTCTCCCTCCTCTCCTCCTCTCCCTCCCTCCTCCCTCTCCTCCCTCTCCCTCCTCTCCTCCTCTCCTCCTCTCCTCCCTCTCCCTCCTCCTCTCCTCCCTCCTCTCCTCCTCCTCTCCCTCTCCCTCCTCTCCTCCCTCTCCCTCCTCCCTCTCCCTCCTCTCCCCCCTCCCTCCTCTCCCTCCTCTCCCTCCTCTCCCTCCTCCTCTCCTCCTCTCCTCCTCTCCCTCCTCTCCCCCTCTCCTCCCTCTCCCTCCTCCCTCTCCTCCTCTCCCTCTCCTCCTCTCCTCCTCCCTCTCTCTCTCCCCCTCTCTCCTCTCCCCCCTCTCCCCCTCTCCCTCCTCCTCCCCATCCTCTCCCTCCTCTCCCCCATCCTCTCCCCCCCTTCCTCCTCTCCTCCCTTTCCCTCCTCTCCTCCCTCTCCCTCCTCCCTCTCTCCTCCTCTCCCTCCTCTCCCTCCTCTCCCCCTCTCCTCCCTCTCCTCCTCCCTCTCCCTCTCCCTCCTCTCCTCTCTCTCCTCCTCCCTCTCCCTCCTCTCCCTCCTCTCCTCCTCTCTCCTCTCCTCCCTCTCCCTCCTCTCCCTCCTCTCCCTCCTCTCCCCCCTCTCCTCCCTCTCCCTCCTCTCTCTCCTCTCCCTCCTCTCCCTCCTCTCCCCCTCTCCCCCCTCTCCCTCCTGAAATGGTGTCAGGGCCATTCTCACACACAGCAGGTGCTCATTGGTTAGCCTCGGTTAGCCTGCCCTGGAACCATATTTAGTTTTCATTTGGATCCTGGTGGACTGATCATATCGGGCTCTGAGACTGCTTATTTGTTGTGACCTCAGTTCTGACTTGAGAGGGAATGTTTGGTCAAACACTTTGTGTTTTGTCTCATAGTGGCGTTTTGGCACTTTTAATGAGCGCCACGGTCTCTGAACAAATGAGACACACTGGCTCTGTGCTCCCAGTGGGCCGGATGAACATGAATGAGTCCACTCGGGGTTAAAAGCTCTGTTCTCACTGTCCACTTTCCTCTTCTTGGAGAGCGCCATGTGTCATTATTTGTCTGAGACGAGGCCGTCCAAAAAGACCTTTTTAGGGCAAAACAGAGAAACACAACATACCATGTACTGTGTATGTGTGCGTTGTTTAAGCAAAGCTGCAGGGGAGATATTATTGAGGGTTTTGTGAGTGTGTGTGTGTGTGGTGTGTGAGTGTGTGTGTGTGTGTGTGTGTGTGTGAGTGTGTGTGTGTGAAGAGGAGTGTTTTAAAGAGGAGAACAAAAGGAGAGAAGATGAAATAATCACACAGAGAGGGAAGGGTTTCCTGTCTGCTATAATGGAGTCCCTCAGTCCAACTCTATTTGCATTAAACACAAATTAAATGCTTAACAAGTCTTTGTGCAAACGTTTAATATTACTCAGACCGATGTGGTTGCCTGGTGTTTCCAATTGTTGGAACTGTGTGGAGCTGCTGGTTTTTGGTCTGCGAGGGATAAAGATATTAAAGGAAATATATAATAATTCAAAGTAATGTTACCTCCACAAAGGAGGTGATGTTTACAGGTTGGTTTGTCTGAATGTTAGCTCCATTGAGGAGAAAAGTACCATTTTCAAATAGTTAAAGGGCGTAGCACGGGAAGAAGCATTTACATTTGGTTTGAATATACAAATTATTTTCCACTTTTGTTTACATTGCAAGAAAGGGCATCCTTTATTCTCTCTACTAAATCCATCACATCGATAGTTCAACCGACAAAAGGTCCACAAATGGTTGGCTGGCTGATTTCTTTTTTAGTTTACTATGTGCTGCTTGGATTAGTTTCCATTAGTATTGTTTATTTGCAATAGCACACAAAAAGAACATTCAGAAACGACAATACAAATAATACCAGAATATGAACAGAATAATGTCAGAAAGTGCAGACACACTGTAAAAGATGCAGCTCCAAAAACAAGTCAATATATAATAAAAACAAGGTGTTTTCTCTTTTAATAAGTGAACAAACCTGCCAATAGAACAAGAACAAAATGGCTTGGTGAGATTTCTTGAAGTAAAGATGGATAATTAGATAAATGACATCTTGTGTTTAGCTGGGAGAACTTATTTTGAACTATATTTGACCAGAATCAGGGAATTAGTAACAAAAAAGCCAGAAATGCTTCATTTTCTGTTTCCTGATGTTAGCTGGAGATGTTCCTCTAAAATAAGATGTTTTTAAGAGACTTGGACTTAAAAAGATGCTTAAGATGCCTTGTCTAAAAACAAGACTTCAGTTATTAAGTCTTATATCAAGTGTAACGACATATTCTGACTAGAAATTAGACAACTATACCTGGCAAGATTGTACATGTTAGCAGTGCACACTTTACCTCAGGCTTTCAGAGAGAGGCGTGATAACATGTACGATGAGATGCATCTTGGTCTGATTCTGAATGACTTGTTTTGATGCAGATTGTCCCCGGTCCTGTCTCTGACCCGGCTCCATGAGTCCTGAGCTGCTGCTCCTCCTGCTGGTGGCTGCAGGGAGCGCAGGTAAACACAGGGACTCAGTGCATTCACTCAATGCTATACTTCACTGCAAAACTACACAAAGGTAGAACAAATAACCTGCACATTTTCTTTCATAGTTGAAATATTTTTCGGTAATATTAAGGTACACATATTCACCATCAACTAGTTGTTCATTAACATGCTTATTAGCTGTATATTGGCTCTTTATTAGTCATTATAAAACACTTATTAATGCCTTATTCTACATGTCCATATTCTACAAGTTATAAGCCATTAGTTGAGAGTTTTTCCTCAATAACCCTCTAATTAGTGCTTATTGATTGTAAGTAAGGAAGTTGTTGTTCATGAGTCTTAATATGCTCAATATGGGCCTAATAAGGCAGCAGTACCACAAGAATAGTAATTCTCCCATAATAACACTTAACAGATATGATCTATTCTTATGTAACAAGACATGAAACTATAAGTGTTAATGAAGTCTAAATAACTCAAAATGAGGTATTTCTCTCTAAGAATATGTTGTGGGGTGTTGACAGTTCAGCTACCAATAGCAAGGTGATATTGACCTGTATGTTTCATATGTATTACATTGTTATTTATTAAAGGTAATATACCAGAAATCATGTTCAGGTTGGGAGTCACACTTTAGTTTTTGTTGATTTCTTATAATTGGATTTCTTTATAATTTGTGTTTGTGCTATGTTTGAATTCAAAGAGGTTTTTTCTGCACATTCTTTGCAATAAATTGTTGATAAATGAGTGTGTGAACGGTGTGTGTGTAGAAAGCTTCAGAATATAGAGAGGAAGGAATGTGGACGCTTTGGTTCTTGTAAGAGATTTCTGCTGAGAGAGGAGGAGAACAATATCATGGAGATAAAGACATTTGAGCAAATTCCAACATTTTAGGAAAACTGTCGGAATAATCAAATATAAAATACGACGAGTAAAGTTTAAATAATAACTAATCTGATCAATACTCTATGTAATAATAACTAATCTGATCAATACTCTCTGTAATAATAACTAATCTGATCAATACTCTCTGTAATAATAACTAATCTGATCAATACTCTATGTAATAACTAATCTGATCAATACTCTATGTAATAATAACTAATCTGATCAATACTCTGTAATAATAACTAATCTGATCAATACTCTATGTAATAAAACTAATCTGATCAATACTCTCTGTAATAATAACTAATCTGATCAATACTCTATGTAATAATAACTAATCTGATCAATACTCTATGTAATAATAACTAATCTGATCAATACTCTCTGTAATAATAACTAATCTGATCAATACTCTCTGTAATAATAACTAATCTGATCAATACTCTATGTAATAATAACTAATCTGATCAATACTCTCTGTAATAATAACTAATCTGATCAATACTCTATGTAATAATAACTAATCTGATCAATACTCTCTGTAATAATAACTAATCTGATCAATACTCTATGTAATAATAACTAATCTGATCAATACTCTATGTAATAATAACTAATCTGATCAATACTCTATGTAATAATAACTAATCTGATCAATACTCTCTGTAATAATAACTAATCTGATCAATACTCTCTGTAATAATAACTAATCTGATCAATACTCTCTGTCAGTGCTTCTCAACCAGCTCCCCCTAGTGGTACGCGGAGGAATCTGAAATAGAAAACATCTTTAATAAAAAAAGAACAGAGAACACAACTAAGTAAACAAAAAGAGGAAAAGCAGTCCCTACTTTGAGCACATTAGGGACAGAAAGGCACTACTTGTTACTGCAAGAGCAGCTGGTGGTAAGGACCTCAGACAACTTCCATTTAAACAGGCTATAGGGACAAGTGCCATCAGTTTGAGGCTTGATTGAATAACATTAATTACAAAATAAATCATACTATCAAAATACTACAAAGATTAAAATAAGCTTGAGATAATTGAAACTGTGGTTTTAATAAGTTCTAATAGGCTATTGTTGTTTTTAGATTTAGAAACTTTTTATTTTATTTCTGGCGTTGCTAATGACGACCATACTACCCGCGAACGATTAGCGAACGTTGCAAGCAAGCTATGGAAGAAGAAAGCGGAATGATGTTAAAAACGTGGATCAAAACGGGAGGTATTCAGAAGAGAGGTACAGAGGAGAATATTACCAGCGAAAGTGAACAAGTGAATGAGGAGGAGGACAATCATCAACCGAGCACAAGCGCAGGCAACGCAAAAGTGATATGCAGCCACAACGCTGCTGGAGGAGAGAAGTGACTCAGGAAGAAAGCATTTGCACAAAGAATGGAGAGAAGGCTGTGACCGAGGTCAAAAGCTGAAAAAGCACACACTTATCTGATCAATACTCTCTGTAACAATAACTCGTCTGATCAATACTCTAGGGAATATCCAGGTGAAACTAACATGTCCACTTTAATACAGAGATGTTGGGCTGAAACAGCTTATCTGGAGAGAGAGAGAGAGAGAGAGAGAGAGAGAGAGAGAGAGAGAGAGAGAGAGAGAGAGAGAGAGAGAGAGAGAGAGAGCCTCTCTGGGACTGAGCCTCAGGAAATTGTCTCCAGCACGGAACGGGGAATCGGTTCAGTCTCTGACCTCACGCTACACTGAGCATTTTGTTGATTTGTTTGTTTGAATTGATGGAAGAAGTCAATAAATCTGCCAGAGGAAGGCAAAGAAATCAGCGCCTACAGAGTTTGATTTGGACTGTTTCTAACGAGTGAGTCAAGAAGCGGATCCCTGTTAATGTGGCACAGTTTGAAATATCCTACAAGAATGGGCCACGACATAGTGAAAGACTCCGGACCGCTGGAATAACTGATGTGAAAGACGCATCGCTGACTGGAATCCCGGCCTGGATATTTGGGAATGGAAGAAAGAGACTCCGCGAACAGAGAGGATGGATTGCGCAACGATCAGCTGTTGAGCGATGCGGAGGGCCGCGAGTAAACTAGAGACAACAAGAACAGTGAGTACATGGACTAATACAATGGATGAGATGAACTTTTAAGCCAGAAGGAAGATATTAAAGCTGATCGGGATATGGATATATGTTGGATGCCTGCCAAGAGAAAAGGAAACGGAATGGAGCAGAGAGAAATGTTTGTTACGATGCACTGCTTGGATTAAAGTGCGGATTGAACGATCAAAAGGATTGATAAAGTGTGATCCTAAGCAGGGGTGCCGCCAGGGATTTTGGGCCCCATGAAAATATATCACATTGGGCCCCAAAAATATTAGTTTTGATATATATATATGTTGTATTCCAGTCTCCCTTCAGATATGTTAAGTGGCATGTCATTCAACACAATGCTGCTCACCTCCTTCAGTTGGAGAACAGCTGGTTCAGGTTCAGCCCAGCGGCGCCGGATTCATTTCAGAAGTGGGGGGGCCAAAAAGTGCGTGTGTATGTGACATACTTGCCAACCCTCCCGAGTTTCGCGGGAGACTCCCGATTTCCTCCCGGTCCCGGGGTCATATTTATCCCGCATTTCTCCCGATTTCTGACTAAATCTGATTTGTGAGTCACGACCTGTTTCATTCTAACATAACGCTCCAAATGTTACTGTTTCCACTCGGACTTCAATACAGCTACACCATTGTTTGGTTTCCATGGTAACGCGTCTCTTTAGTAGCGCGCGCAACTGAAAGTCTGAGAGGGTGTTCAGCATGAGGAAGATAGTCACAGCAAACAGAACAAGAATGGACCACTCTACCCTCTGCTCACTCCTTTCCTGTAAATTAGACTATACAGGTCCAGCCCACACATATGACAGCGCAGTTGCTCCATCATTCCATCTCTCCTTTTTTCCTGCTCAATACGCTCTTGTTTGACAAGCTGAATGTTGACTGGTGTTTGACTGAAGTAAGCGCACTTTTTTTGAACACACTGTGAAAAGTTCCAGTTATTAACTCCGGTATTTACAAAGCTGTCATCTCCACATTTGGATTTGATGGATATCCATCGATCTGATTGATTATTATCGGAGCAAATGATCAAAGTAGTAACGGAGGGAAAATATTTTCGTTTGGATTACTGGTCTGGGGGGAGCTCGCGAGTGTGTGTGTGTATATACGTGTGTGTGTTTGTGTATTTTTGCCTTTGTGTGTATTGTGTTTGTTTCCCGGGGAAAACACTCACGAGAAACACCGGCTGTTGTTATGCCTGCTGTGACGTAAAGTTACTCCGTTCTCCGCTTGTAATTATGTCGTTACAAGCTTCAAAGTTGTATTTATCATCTGAATTTGCCGAAACAAGTTTAATATTCTAAAAGCCAAGACTTTATTTATTTGAAATCAGATGAAAACGAACTGTAACGGACCCTGCCGTGTTATCTATGATTACTATACGCCTTACATTCATAATTTCAGCGGAGGGAGGGGGAGCGGCGCTGTGGAAGAGCAGAGTGGCGAGTGAGAGCTGTCATCTTCCCTTTACAAGCTTCAAAAATGCCTGTAGCTAATGAGATTGAATATAACAATAAAAAATAACAAACATATACACAGCTAGATCAGATGGCGTTCTTTTTAGATGCGACTTTAGAGTAGAGGGGAATTATTGAAACGGGATGTGTACAGTGTTCCGCGGCATCCGCTGCTGCGAGAATGTGGGGCAGGGCTGTAAAGTGGGGGGGCCAATGGCCCCCTGGCCCCCCTGCTTCCGGCGCCCTTGGTTCAGCCTCATGGGGGGACAGCAGGGCTGCTGAGCCTAGAGATGGATCTGTAGTTTGTACAGCGCAGGTCAGGTGGTCAGCAGGCCAAACAAAGAACAGAGGGCAAAGAGGTGGTAAACCCTTATGCTTTCCTGAACTGAATGTTTGATTGTCTAAATGTATATACTTTGGGAGATAATAACTTTCCTAATGAACCAACCCTTTTGTTTAAAGGTCCCATGTCATGCTTTTCTGTTCTTACCCGTCCCCTTGTATAACATGTTTTAAATAAATGTTATATATCTGAACACATTTGCTGCAATCATTATTATAAATGTATGTAAACTTGCAATCAGAAGTCAATATAACTAATAGATCTAAGTAGAAACAAATGTGTTATTACAATCTTCCTAACTTGAAATGATGAGTTATATAAATGTAGAACTTGAAGGTGTGAGTTATAATGAGACTGAAATGTGAGTTTCTTTGACCAGGAGGTAAATAAGGTTTCCTTGCTCTAATAATGTCACATTGGTATTTGTTTCAACTCTGAGTTTAAAGTTAAATCAACTTAGACAACTTAAAGAACAATGTTAACACAACTAGAACCTTTAAGTCATATCAACGAGATGTACTTGCATTCATGAGTTGAAACAAAGATTGTCTTCAAGTGGACTTGATCTGCTTTTCCAAGGCAGCAGGTGGACTTTCATTTGCAAGTTGAACTGACATGAGCTGTTTCACAGAGTGTAGGTTTTTAGTTATTTCAAAGTGGGCCCATTTGAATTGTATTTATTTCCTTCAAATGTGCAGAGGACTCCCCAAGTGCTGTGTTTAAGTTATTTTAAAGTAGGCCTGTGTATTTCTTTTATTCTCCTTATCCGAGTTCTTTGTTTCTTATTAGGGGTTAACAGTTTTCTTTAATGTAATAAATAATACCTGCAAAGAAACTGTAGTTTTTGTCTGTGATGTAACAATACAACGTTATAGGCTATCAAGCTATCAGATATGTTTTGCGGCTCCAGACAAAAGAATGGGTGGAAAAGGGGTCAAAATGTCTCTTTGGGTCAAACAGGTTGCAGACCCCTGCCATAGTTTAAGGGCGCTGTACGCTATGTATGCCTAGTTCTGTTGAGATAGGATAATGATTTACTTTATTGATCCCAAATTGGGAAATTGTTTTCTTATCAAATATCGTTAATAGTATTCATATTTGTTTTCTTCCCCCCAATCTCCGGCGCCCCCCATGGATGGATGCGCCCCTTAGCATTCGCCTATACTGCCTATGCCGAGGGCCGGCCCTGTTTGACTCAGAGATGATTCCAATACTAACCTGTTAGAACTAAAGCCTTGAGGTTCAGTTCTCACACAGAAACAAAGCAAACACATCATTTCCCAACCAGGAGAAACCCTTTTGAAATCAGCTCACTCTCAGAGTTTCATGGATTATTAAAGAAGTTTTATTCTTTTTTTGGTACATAGCAAATGACAGCATTTATTACAGTGATGTTGAACATCGTCATGATTTCTGGAGGATTCTGCTGTGTTCAGAATTCAAGACGATTTGCTTCATCCTAATCTCATGGAAACCAAATCGCTCAAAACTCTTCATTATAAAATCAGGTAGAATTTGTGATGCAAGATTTAAGCAAAATCATGAAAGATCTTCAAATACAACATTAGTTCAAAAAAGCCACATCAAAAAACCTTAATTGGCGAAAGCTAAATTCTTCAGAAATGCAAAAAACAACAAAATCAATCAAAATTCTTATGAAGCAAAAACATTTCTCGGTTCCAAAATCACAACTTGTTTACGGACAATGCTAACATTTGAAGTACGAAAGAATTAGTCTCCTGAATTTGGGAAAATCCTAAATCACAAAAATAATCTGAGTTCTTTGAAAAAAGTGAAATTCTAAAGAAATTAAAATGTTTCATAAAAGTCCAAAAAGTAATGATTCCATATTATTGATCATCTCGTGAAATAAGTACAATCCTCAATAATACAAAAACAAGCACATCTCTTGATCACATAGCAAAGCACCTTACCTTTTAAAAAGGAAACTTCTACATTTTTAATCACAACATGTTAGTATCTAATATCTGATGAATTTGGGAATGCTCTCCAATAGGTGGAGTTCTTAAAAACAGCTAAATTACTACAACATACAGACAAATACCATCAAAATGATATAACGTAAGAAACATCCTGAATGATTGAAAATGATTACAAACTGAGCTCAGTACATGTGAAATAAGAACATTAAAGAAAAGGTACAATCTTATACATTTTGGCAAATTACAAATATAATCGGATTTCTCTAAAAAAGCTTCTTTTTTTATACAAACAATCTCTTCAGACCAAAATCAAGCAGAATTCTTCTGAAATCACATTTTTCAATAAAACATCAGCATTGTTATGAAATAAGAAGTGTTTGGATTATTTACATTTGCTATATTGTTCAGCTAAATCTGGTCCTGCTGCTAAAATGACCCATGTGACCCACAAGGGGGTCAAACATCCTATCTCGCTGATCAGATGAATTGTTGTGAAAAACGTAACATTTTAAAACTACTTTTTCTTATTTGTTGATTGAATATAAAGAAACCTTGTTGTGCTCGAGGTCTACAAATCCAACACCAGGTGGCGCTGTAACGCGTTCCTCCTGTTATCTCAGGAATCACTACATCAGATCAAACACTGGGTATTGTAACACTGTTTTTAGAGGATATGTGAACATTAATATATGGCATTAATTGGCCAACTGAGTTCCTGAGCGGCCTGGGTTGGTGTGTCTGTGGTTTCAAACTGCACCGACTGCATTGACTTTCTAAATAAAACTAACTTGAGATGTTTTTTAAAGATCTTCATCTTCAGTGGGAACCAATGGGCTTGGAGCTGACAGGAAGTCAGGAACCATGAGGCACTAACACATTGCTGGTGACTTTCAGAGTGAAAGCTATATTTTCTAACGTTGGTTAAAAGCTATAAGAGCTGATAAACCCATGTGTGTGAGAGGAGCTCCTTGGAGCTGCTACTCTGCTCCCTGAGCTCCTTCCTCTTCAGCAGGAACACCCAGGTCATCATAATCCAGCTCAATGTCCTCCTGTCGGCTCGGCCTCCGCCCCCTGGTGGCCTGGAGAGACATGACAGCACACAGTGAGACTTCCTGCATCACTCCAGTTCAATAACACACACTGTTTCATTCAGTCAGTGGAACAACAACATGTTTCAGTCCTCATCATTCAGTCAGTGGAACAACAACATGTTTCAGTCCCTCATCATTCAGTCAGTGGAACAACAACATGTTTCAGTCCCTCATCATTCAGTCAGTGGAACAACAACATGTTTCAGTCCCTCATCATTCAGTCAGTGGAACAACAACATGTTTCAGTCCCTCATCATTCAGTCAGTGGAACAACAACATGTTTCAGTCCCTCATCATTCAGTCAGTGGAACAACAACATGTTTCAGTCCCTCATCATTCAGTCAGTGGAACAACAACATGTTTCAGTCCCTCATCATTCAGTCAGTGGAACAACAACATGTTTCAGTCCCTCATCATTCAGTCAGTGGAACAACAACATGTTTCAGTACCTCATCATTCAGTCAGTGGAACAACAACATGTTTCAGTACCTCATCATTCAGTCAGTGGAACAACAACATGTTTCAGTACCTATCATTCAGTCAGTGGAACAACAACATGTTTCAGTCCCTCATCATTCAGTCAGTGGAACAACAACATGTTTCAGTCCCTCATCATTCAGTCAGTGGAACAACAACATGTTTCAGTACCTCATCATTCAGTCAGTGGAACAACAACATGTTTCAGTACCTCATCATTCAGTCAGTGGAACAACAACATGTTTCAGTACATCATTCAGTCAGGTGGAACAACAACATGTTTCAGTACCTCATCATTCAGTCAGTGGAACAACAACATGTTTCAGTCCCTCATCATTCAGTCAGTGGAACAACAACATGTTTCAGTCCCTCATCATTCAGTCAGTGGAACAACAACATGTTTCAGTCCCTCATCATTCAGTCAGTGGAACAACAACATGTTTCAGTCCCTCATCATTCAGTCAGTGGAACAACAACATGTTTCAGTCCCTCATCATTCAGTCAGTGGAACAACAACATGTTTCAGTACCTCATCATTCAGTCAGTGGAACAACAACATGTTTCAGTCCCTATCATTCAGTCAGTGGAACAACAACAACATGTTTCCGTACCTTGCAGTAGAAGTAAAGTCCGATGGTCACCAGCAGCTGAGTCAGCGGCAGGACGACGGCTCGGATGATGAAAGGTTTTGGATCTGATCGAACACCTGGACAGCATCACATCAAGAGTCAGCAAACACACAGAGACCTGAACCCACTTCAGCATGGAGACTCCTCTCTACAGTTATATTACAAGAAACTACATCTTCTTAAGATCTTCATTCAACCCCAACCCTTTTTCCTGTTCACACCAGACAGTAGGACTGTAGGGAGAAGCTGCTAGCTGTATCTGTTGAACAGTCAGTACTCATGGCAATACTCCAATGTAAACTACAGCTGACTGGAGAATGTGTGTTCTGGATTCATGTCTTCACGGTTCAATGCACTTATTGTACGTTGCTCTGGAAAGCTAAATGTGATGTAAGGGTGTGACTGCTTCAGGGCTCACAGTAAAACACTCAGTCCTCCCCAGCGTTC
Source organism: Dissostichus eleginoides (assembly GCA_031216635.1). Classification (NCBI taxonomy): domain Eukaryota; kingdom Metazoa; phylum Chordata; class Actinopteri; order Perciformes; family Nototheniidae; genus Dissostichus; species Dissostichus eleginoides. The sequence goes on along the minus strand of CM062269.1, from coordinate 2,517,480 downwards.
TCCTGGGGAGCATCACGCTCTGTCCTACAGTCAACTCTAACAGCTCACCTGTGACGGTGACGGAGAGCAGACGGCTCTCAGAGGACAAGTCCTGAGAAAAAGCAGAGACGTGATAAACACAGCTGTAGCTTCCCTGGTGGGCGGGCTCTGCAGCCGGGAACAGGAAGTGGGCAGAGTGATTGACAGCTGGCTGGGTGTAGTTGTGAGTGGAGGAGCTCAGCAGGAAGGAGCCTCCTGGGTACTGAGGCTGGATGGAGCAACTGATGCTGAAGGTGGAGCCTCTGAACGCCTGGAACCCCTGCTGCTGGGCCCCGGAGACCCCGTCCATGGAGGAGGACACAGAGATGTTGGGCTGAAACAGCTTATCTGGAGAGAGAGAGAGAGAGAGAGAGAGATGGTCTCTTCACATAGAAACAGAGTTCAAAGCAAGGTCTCCCTCCACCACAGTTGATGAGTCCTGCAGATATCACTGTAAAATCATTTGACAGTGAGGGAATACTTCCGGTTTTATTATGAAAACTTCGAGACCGGAAAGTCTGTTTTCACCCCGTGAGGGTTGACGCTAACTGTACATGGGCGCTGCCGTCAATAGAAATGAATAGGGGGAAAGACGTAGTATAAACACGTTCTCCTGGCGAGACCTCGAATAATCTTCCTAATATCTATCAAACTATAGATCCTACACATCCACTGGACGTGGATTCTAAAAGTACAATATACACGTCTGCTAGAAATCTAATCAAAAAGCATTTTAATGGCCAAACTATCCTACAATTTTGGATTTTCCAGAGAGGGTTATTTGTGAATATACGACCCACCGGAGCGTTTGCAGTCAACGGGAGCACTAGAGGTCGAAAACTTTAAAACGTGATTATAGGTCGTAATAAGCAGCTTGAACAATCAACCTATTTGGTCGTATGAGTTGGAGGACTTGTTGCGGAGAAAATAAGTTTCTAGCTAAACGTAATTGAGAATGCAGTATGAAACGACTACAAACAATATTGTGATTATTTACCCATTAACCAGCATAATAACGGATTTGGTAAACTGAACAACAGTGAGCCGCCACCCCGAAAATACGTTTGCTCTAAAATTATATTAATAAATTACTATTATCATTATTATAAGCAAGACAATAAATGGCAAAGATATGTAGAAAGAAAACGTATTTGAGTTACGTCCAAAACAAACGTAATGTGGGAGAAAATGCGTTTCTAAAAGATATGTAGAAAATAAACGTATTTGAGATACGTTCAAAACAAACGTAATGTGGGAGAAAATACGTTTCTAGCTAAACGTAATTGAGAATGCAGTTTAGTTCTGTGGGAACGTCATTTTTAGGAGACAGGGTTTACCACAGAGCACACAGATGGAGTGAAACACTAACGGTTTCAAAACTCCTCCATATTTCTCTTCAGAAAGTGAAATCTAAAATCTACACTCACTCTTGCTTTCACCAAGATAAACACATGTTAGTGAGTTGCTGAGCTGCTGTACTGTTTACTTTGTTGTTCCTGCTTTTGTAGATCCACATGTTTGCCTGCCCCAGCTCCAACAATAAAAACAGTCTCTGTAAAAACCTCCTCACAGTCTGAAGACACCGCTTTGAAAACATTACAGAGAGCTTTCAGTCTGTGACAGTCCAGGTAGCAGAGAGTGATTGTCTCTTTGTGAGAGAGAGAGAGAGACTGACTAACAAAGAGACAGAGGACATGATGTCATAAACAATGTCACTGATGGGCTTACCTGAGCAAGTGAGAGTCAGGAAGTAGAGAGAGGAATGTGATGCTGCACACTCCCTCAGAGCAGATCCAGACTCAACACAGAGAGAGCTGATCCTCCACACAGATCTCCTTGAGGACTCCTTTCTCCGTCCCACAGAAACAGCAGAGCCACAGTCGAGCTCTCTGCAGGCGACAGCTGCTGCCTTCAGGGTCCAGGGAGAGGAATAGCCCACTGGTCTCCATTCTCCCTGATGTTCCACCTCCAGGTCTCCTGCACAGCGACTCTCTCCTCCCACCAGCTTAACACCAGGCTCTGAAGAGAAACAAGAGAGTGATCAGAGAGAGAATAAAGTGAGTTTGATGAGAACAGAATGAACCAATCACAGCTCCTCTCTACCTGAGCAGGTGAGGCTAACAGCTGTGCCAGGTGAGCTGGTGTTTCTCTCTGAGGCTGCGCTACAGTCCAGGAGAGCAGACTCATGGCCTCCACACTGGAACTCTTTGGTCCACATTGGAGCCTCCCCTTCTCCATAGAGCGCCCCCTGGAGGACTGAAGGAGCCCCACAGCCGAGCTGCCGGCAGACCACCTGAGCATCCTGCTGGTCAAAGTCAGCCTCACACACTGAGGACCAGGACGGGTTAGACTGGTTAGACTGGTCAGACTTCACCTCCAGTCTGCCTGAGCACAGACCAGTCCCCCCCAGCAGCCTGACAGAGTCTGCAGAGGACAGAAGATCAAACAGAGGTTCTTCACAATGACCACTTCAATGACACCATTCTCCATCTCTATGTGGAACATCCAAGGTATACATTCTTCTCTGTTTGGACAGAAATATAGAACAGATGAATTTAAAGAAAACACACAAAATGTAGACATTATTATCCTCCAAGAGACCTGGTGTAGATCTGATTCCAACATTCACTGTCCCCCAAATTACAAACAAATTATTCTGCCCTCGATCAAAAACCCAGCAATTAAAAAAGGGAGAGATTCAGGAGGCATTATAATTTGGCACAAATTCGAACTCTCAAAATACATAACAATAATAAAATCCGAGCCCTCCCACATCTGGATTAAACTATCCAAAAGCATCACATGTACAGAAAATGATTTGTTTTTATGTACAATATATGTTCCTCCGAGTGACTCTCCTTACTCCAGCGAGGAAATATTCCCACACCTCCACACCCAAATCTGCAGATTTCAGGCCCAAGGAAAAGTGTTGATCTGTGGAGACCTCAACGCACGTACTGGAACCCATCCAGACTCATACTCAGAGAGTGGTAACAAACATATATTTGGACAAAACTTTCCCCGCAACACCACAAATCTTCCTCGCCATAATTCTGACCCTCAGATAAACAAGAATGGGAGAGACCTGCTCCAACTCTGTCAAAGCCTCGGTCTGTACATTGTTAACGGTAGGTTTAGAGGTGACTCTTTGGGAAGACCCACCTTCTGCTCATCTCTTGGCACGAGTACCGTAGATTACTGATAACAGATTTGGACCCGCTCTCTCTCAGTTCATTTATAGTCAAACCTCTAACTCCTCTATCGGATCACAGCCAAATGACTGTGTTCATGAAAAGAACAGAAACTAACAGTCCACAATCTGAGCCCAATAATCTGTTTAACATTAAAAGAAAATACAAATGGGCTCCAGACAGGGCACAAGAGTTCCAGAAAGCTATCGGAAACGAACAAATTCAAAGACTCTTAGACAACTCTCTGGACACCACATATGACCACAATAAAGAAGGCATAGACCTGGCAGTTAGAAAAATGAACCACATCTTCATGAGAACAGCTCATACATCCCAACTGAAGAAATGCAGCAACAAGCCCCCAAAACAAAAAGAAATCAACTGGTTTGATGAAGAATGCCAACAAAAAAGGAAAGAACTTAGGAAAATATCGAACCAAAAACATAGAGATCCTCAACGCAGACGTACGCCTCCTTTACTGCGACATGCTCAAACAATACAAACGTACAATCAAAATCAAGAAGGCTCAGTACACACAACAACAACTAACAATAATCGAGGAGTCTTTAAACACAAACAGATTCTGGGGAAACTGGAAAAATCTAGATAAAAGTAAACACGATGACCCAGTTATACAGAATGGAGACATCTGGACCGATCACTTCAAACATCTGTGTGGTAACATTCCTATCAATTCTGACTCAGAACAAACACAAATAATTGAAAAGTTCAACAACTTAGAGCTGGTCATGGAGGACTCCCAGAACCCTTTGGACTTTCTAATTACTGAACAGGAACTGGACAAAAAGTTGATTAACCTAAAACCAAAAAAAGCAAGTGGGCTTGACGGCATATTGAACGAGATGCTAAAACACACAAGTAAAAAGATCAGATTGGCTATACTCAAACTTTTCAATTTGATCCTGATTGTAGGTTACTTTCCTGACAGCTGGAATCGTGGTCTCATAACACCCATTTTTAAAAACGCCGATAAATCTGACCCTAATAATTACAGAGGCATTTTGTGAACAGTAACCTGGGGAAGGGCTTTGTAGTATTATAAATTCCCGGCTTATAGACTCCTTACGAAACACAATGTCCTGAGCAAAAGCCAAATGGGATTCTTACCAAATCACCGCACATCAGACCACATTTACACCCTACACACCCTAGTTGACGAATATGTTAATCAAAATAAAAGCAAAATATTCGCCTGTTTCATCGATCTCCAAAAAGCATTTGACTCGATTTGGCATGTTGGTCTATTCAACAAACTACTTCAAAGCGGTATAGGGGGAAAACATTTGACCTAATAAAATCTATGTACACAAACAACATGTGCAGCATCAAGATCGGACACAAAAGAACAACCTTCATTTCTCAAGAACGGGGAGTAAGACAAGGATGCTGTTTATCACCGGCCCTGTTCAACATCTATATTAAGGAACTGGCCACTATCTTAGAACAGTCCACAGCACCTGGGCTCACTCTTCACAAAACAGAGATCAGATTCCTGCTGTATGCAGATGATTTCATCCTGTTAAGCCCGACAAAAGAAGGACTTCAACAGAGTTTAATATACTCGAAGGTTACTGTCAGACCTGGGCCATGGCAATTAACATAGAAAAGACAAAAACAATGATATTTCAAAAAAGATCCAGATGTCAGGCAAACAATATTGACTTTACAATTGGGACACAGACAATAGAACATTGCTCAGAATATAATTATTTAGGCCTGAAAATAAGTTCCACTGGAAGCTTTAATCAAGCTGTCAAGGAACTGAGAGAGAAAGCACGCAGGGCGTTTTATGCAATAAAAAGACAAATTCACATTCAAATTCACATTTTAATTTGGCTTAAATGACTTCAATCAGTAATACACCCCATCCTACTCGATGGAAGCGAAGTGTGGGGCCCACGAACAAACCAAACATTTGACAAATGGGAAAATCATCCAATAGAAAATGCTCACAATGAGTTTTGCAAACGCATCCTCCAGGTTCACAGGAGAACAACTAACAACGCCTGCAGAGCGGAATTAGGCACATTTCCATTATTAATACAAATCCAGAAACGATCAATTAAATATTGGCTACATCTAAAAGAAAGTGACCCCCACTCCTACCACCACAAAGCCCTGCAGCATCAAGAGATGAACCAGGGAAAGAGTCCCCTCTCTCAGCTGGTCCTGACACTCTGTTCACAAACCGGCTCACACTGTGTTCTGCCTCAGGACCAGTCTGAGCCCACAACCATTAGAGTCAACCAGATTATAACAAAACACACAAAACTACCTCACTTATTGGAACACTAAGTCCCAAACACAAAGTAAAATGCAACGCTATCTGGCCCTAAAAAGACACTGTGGCAGCCTACCTGAGCACAGTGACTGATGTTAAACACAGGGAGATGTTGATGAAGTTCAGACTGAGTGCTCACAGCCTGGCCATAGAAACAGGCAGGTACAGAGAGAGAGAGAGAGAGAGAGAGAGAGAGAGAGAGAGAGAGAGAGAGAGAGAGAGAGAGAGAGAGAGCTAGAGCGATGGGGGAGAGAGGAAGAGAGAGATGGGGAGAGAGAGAGAGAGAGAGAGAGAGAGAGAGAGAGAGAGAGAGAGAGAGAGAGAGAGAGAGAGCTAGAGCGATGGGGAGAGAGAGAGAGAGAGAGATGGGGAGAGAGAGAGAGAGAGAGAGAGAGGTGGGGGACAGAGAGAGAGAGAGATGGAGGAGAGAGAGAGAGATGGGGGAGAGAGAGAGAGAGAGAGATGGGGAGAGAGAGAGAGAGCTAGAGAGATGGGGGAGAGAGAGAGAGAGAGAGCTGGGGAGAGAGGGAGAGAGAGAGAGAGAGAGAGAGAGCTAGAGAGATGGGGGAGAGAGAGAGAGAGAGAGAGAGAGAGCTGGGGAGAGAGGGAGAGATTTGATTTGATTTTTCAAACCACTTTTATTCACAAAGCAAATAACCAGCAGACACAATGACACACATTGTCAGTTCAGAAAACGACTGAAAATAAGATCCTCATTCTCCACAGAACACAAAGCATTCTTAAGGCACCACATGCCCTCAAATTCGCCCACATTTTTGGTTAAACAAAAGTAACTGTAGTCCGTTTTCAGTCTTGCTTTTACCATCCGCTTGAAAATCAAAACTGCATCGGTATCCAATGAGTCCTCAACTTTATTCCTCCTGCTGAGGTAGATGGCCATTTTAGCCTGCCCCAACAAAAAATTCAAAAGCTGACTTTTGCTTCTGGCTGTACCTATAACCCAAAATGAACATTGACTTAGAAAAAACCACATCAAACAAAATCAACATCTGAGTGAGTAACTGAAAAAGACAAAGGAGTCGACCACATTCTGTAAAACAATGAAAAATGGTTTCCCTCTGTACACAGAAAGGACAGGCGTCAGAAACTGTAGGGTTGATCACTGAAAGGAACGCATTAACAGCTACCGCAGCGTGGAGAATCCTCCACTGGAGGTCCCCACCCCTCTTAGTCAGCGGAGGCTTGTAGAGCGCTCTCCATCAGGCCTCTGAGCCTCCCTCAGGCCGGGCTCTCCACCGGGTGTCCACTCGCTCCTGGAGTCTGCTCTGATTCACCACCTTTGTCACCAAATAATAAAAAGTTTTGTTGGACATGGTGCTAAACTTAAAATCAGAGACATTGACCAACTTTAACAAAAAACCCTCACAACTGAGATCAGGAAAACATCGCATCTCTGGAAAAGAGTCATTGTCATTTGGAGACTTCAGTCCGTTGCAGTGAGCAGCGATCAGTGCCAGCTCTGACTGGCTGAGCTGCTGTTTCCAGCTCTGCAGCAGGAGGCTGACCACCCGGACTGACCTGAGGCTCAGACGTGAGGCCAGGCCTGCAGCGTTGTCCAGGCGGGGGCAACACACCTCCACCACCTGGCCCAGCGTGAGGATCCTCTCTTCACAGAGTCTCTGTTGTAGAGAAGGCCCCACTCCACACACAAAACGAGATCCACGGACCACCGGCTCTCTGAGGAGCCAGAACAGTGAGCCACAGCACTCTGGTCTCTCTTTTCTGAGTAGTCCCCACACCTTGAAGAGACCTCCATAGAACCCCGAGAGATTATTCAGGCGTAATCCTTTCAGATCCATCAGGAACAGCGACTCAGCCAGACCCAGCCCACCACAGCGCTCCAATAAGGCCCGAGCTACGGGTCTCCAGACCAGGTCAGCAGGTCCAGTCAGGAACCTCTGGACGAACCGGAGCCTGAAGGCAGCCCCTCTGCTCGCCAGGTGAACCAGGCCATGTCCCCCCTCCTCCTTTGGCAGGAACAGGATGCTCTGAGGGACCCAGTGCATGTGGTCCCAGAAGAAGTCCACCATGAGAGCCTGCACCCTGGACAGCAGGTTTACGGGCGGGTCGGTGCATGCCAGCCGGTGAGCCAGCATGAGGAAACAAGGTTGTTTTAAAATAAGGATACGCCCTTTAAAAGAAAGTTTGGGAAGGATCCACTTCCACTTCTTTAACCGGCCTTCCACTTTCTCTATAAGCCCTTCCCAGTTTTTCAAACAAAACGTGTCATCACCAAGATAAATACCCAGGTACTTTAACCCTGCCCTTTTCCAACCAAGGCCCCCAGGTAAAAACAACCTGTCAATGCTGCCCTCTCCTACTGCTAAGGCCTCACTTTTCCCCAGTTGACTCTAGCAGATGAGATTTTGCAAAAGTTGCCCACAGTTTCAGTTAAAACATTGATTTCATCTTGTTTTTTAACAAAGACCATTATGTCATCCGCATAAGCAGACAATTTAAAAACATCCCTACAGCCAGGAAAAGAGAAACCCTGTAATCTTGACCTTAAACGATGTAAAAACGGCTCTATGGCCAGGGAGTAGAGCATCCCGGACAAAGAGCAGCCCTGTCGGACTCCTCTCTGAGCTTCAAAAGGAGCACACAAACTACCGTTTATCTTCAGTACACTCTCAATGTCCCTGTACAAGACCTGGATCTTGGCTATGAGACCAGAGCTGAACCCAAAAGCTTCCAGCGTCTGCCACAAGTACTGGTGCTCAACTCGGTCAAAAGCCTTTTCTTGGTCTAGAGAAATCAGACCAAGCTCACAGCCCAATGAACCGGAGAGGTCCAAAACATCCCGAATTAGAGTGACGTTGTCAGTTATCAACCTGCTGGGTACACAGTATGTCTGGTCTACATGAATGACATGCTCCATCACTTTTCTCAGCCTCGTTGCTAACACTTTGGAAAGCAGTTTGTAGTCGGTACAGAGTAGAGACACAGGACGCCAGTTCTTAATCTCCTGCAGGTCTCCTTTCTTAGGGAGGAGAGTGAGCACAGCTCTCCTGCAACTCAGAGGCAACCTCCCGTTACTTAGACTGTCTCTGAGCACACTCAGCAGGTCGTCACCTATAACCGGCCAGAG
>CM062269.1:2498860-2503860 GCA_031216635.1 Dissostichus eleginoides | reverse complement strand
TCCTCTTACATGTGTGTTTCACATGTGTTATCTGATTGATGTTTTTAAACACGGTGTTCTTAAATATGGCGTCATCATTGAATTCAAGCTGTTGTTTGTATATTGATCTTGTGTTTTCCATTAAATGGTGAATTGTATCATTCTAGAGGGGGAGGCTCCAAATAACCCGGTGGGTTCATGACTCTTCATATCAGCCGTGCTCCAGGCTGCAGTGAGTGAAATGAAATGTAATACTGCTTGCTCATTTCTTTTGGTTCACATTACATTGATACATTTTAGGGACACAGAAAGCACAGAAAGGCAGAATCTGGAGTGAGACGGCCCCTGCTGTGAGGATGATGGCTCTGGCCTCTCCCCTCTCACTCTTTTTAAAACTCTGAACATGGATTCTTGTGACTCTGTAAATGAGTGCTATATTTTCCTCCTTCCTCTGCGGGGTCTGTGGGACGTCCTACGTTGTGTTGGCGCCGCGCTTCGACTATGTGAGCTATGTAGGCCAATCACAACAGGCCATTTTACGTTGGCCTGTTGTGATTGGATAGAACATCTCACACAACAGAAGCCTGATTACGTTAATAAATGTTGCTTCTAAATTGTATGCATTTTTTTAAAAGGGAAACTTATTTTTGCTCTTATTGTATTATCTAACTATATTTTCTCTCAGTCATTGTTGATGAATGAGTGGGTGGGCCTATAGACCCAGTAGCCCACCCACTACGCCCGGCTGCTTCATACACTGTTCATCATTTGTTATTTGGGTTTGTGTATTTTTTTATTGTAAAAACAAGAAAATGAAAACTATAAATGAAAATGTCATCGATGATGTCACTGATGATGTCACTGATGATGTCACTGATGATGTCACTGATGGGCTTACCTGAGCAGGTGAGATTCAGAAGTAGAGGAAGATGAGGATGTGATCTGCACACTCCCTCAGAGTATTCCAGACTGAACACAGTCAGAGATGATCCTCCACACAGGTCTCTCTGAGGACTCCTCTCTCCATCCCATAGAAACAGCAGAGCCACAGTCGAGCTCTCTGCAGGCGACTCCTGCTCTCTTCAGGGTCCAGAGAGAGTCCTCCACTGGTCTCCATTCTCCCTGATGTTCCACCTCCAGGTCTCCTGCACAGCGACTCTCTCCTCCCACCAGCTTAACACCAGGCTCTGAAGAGAAACAAGAGAGTCATGTACCTTCATTGATATTAGCATATTTTAATAATTAATCATTTATACTATTAATCCTTCCGAGTGATAATCAGATCATTAACTCCAGCTCTCTATAAACCAGTGGTGGGAAGTAATAAAGTACATATACTCAAGTACTGTAAGCAGGCCCGGCTCCAGGATGAAATGACTGAGGGGGCTGTTAAAAAATCCAAGGGGGGATTTTTTTTCACAACAACGAAAAATACTGTCAATGTAATGAATTGACACACCAAGCTTTGTTCCTTCTCACTGCTCTACAGTCTCTTTGCTTCTTTATTTGTATTCCAGATTGACCCCTCTCGTTCTGTTCTTTTCCTCTGATCTTTAACGATAGAACTTTATCAGATGGCTGCACTTTGGTTAACAGACTAACATTGATTTCCTCAATGTATAAATTGACAGGCTCTGTAATTATACCATAACCTTTTCTCCTCTATCCCTTAACTCCTCTTCCTATACAGATTTACTTCCTTACTATCTACTCTATATCAGGATTAAAGAACAATTCATCTGGGTGATTTTTTATTTCCAGGATTGAATGTTCAAACCAAGGCCTAAAACCTGGCAAATCATAAGCAAGTGACTAATATATAAAACAAATGTAATATTGGATCAAATACTACAGCAAATGGACAGACACAGATTAAACATACAGTCCCCTGGTTTGTCTCTAGAGTCTAACTGCCATGAGAAAAATCAGATCAATGTTCCACAATCCGCCACTAGATTTAGCTCATTGCACCAATACGGTTGATATAATACACAACATATTATTATTATAGTAAAAGGGCTTGCTTTGGCAAAATCCTGATCCATACAGGCAGCCCTAAATAATAACAAGTAACCATCATGTGTGGTGCTATCTGTAGATGTCTGTCTTATTTTTTGTCGATTTCATATAGTTTTCACAGTGCTGTGGAAATGAATTTCCCCCTGGGGACAATACATCTAATCTGAACTAATGTAATATTCAATCCCACACTTGGTGATTGAGAACATACATTCGTAACTTACCTCACTTAAAAACGATTTCAATTCCAGACTTGTTCTTGTTCCAGTATTTCTACACTGTGGTATCACTTCTTTTAATCAAGTATAACATCTCCCCCACATCTATAAACTAAGAGGACCTGAAACATGAAACATATGATTAAGTAGAGCTAAAAAACAGTTCAATCAGAAAGCTAACCGTAGAGATTAGTAGCATGTTCATGTGTGGCTCTGTCATTTGAACCCTTTGGTGAACATGTGCAATATGGGTCCGTGTACGTGTGTGTTTCTCTTTTAACACAAGAAACAAATCCCCAAAAATCCCATAAAGACTTTCAACAAAAACTGAAAAAAGGAACACAAAAGCCTTTTTTCTGATTTTGTTGTTTGAGTCCAAAAACCATATCAGAAAAATCAAATTCAAGAATGGTCCGATTTTAGATTTTAAATATCGGTTTATTGGTTTTCTGTATGGAGGTAGAATTAAATATATAAAACCTTTATCCATAAAAGCTGCTTAAGAAAACAATTATAAAGAAAATGTTCAAAACTGCTTAGAGGGAGATTTCTCCTTTTTTGACTCTCCTCCTTGCTGCAGGCTAAGCACCGGATGTTGATGTGGTTTGACATGCAGCTCCGAGATAGAGATCAGCACCCCGCCTTTACATACTCTCACAACTCTCTGGACCTGAGACAGTGACAGTACGTAATGGAGAGACAGAACGTTACCTCTGAGAATGGTTCATCAGTCAATGCAAGAGATCCTGATTGGAATTATTTGGACTATTCTTTTATTTAGTTTTGATTTCCCCAAAGTCATTAAAGAATGGGGGATTTGTGACTTTGATCTTAGCTATCCCCATTTTACTTATTAGAAACTGTCAAAATGGCCTTATCAATCGGCCAACGCTGAGTTGTTTATTGATTTATCCATTTTCAGCAGAAAGGAGAGTTCAGTTGTGTTATTAGTTTCTTCCTATCAGGGAGCAGTTCAATAAGTAGAATAATGTTAGAAGGTTTTTAACTGCTAAAAGTCTTTAGAATAGGTTTGCTCACTTTGGAGATTTTGACCAACTCCTTTTGTAGTATCTGGTGTTTATCCAACTCCTGGTTGGTAGTAATGAATTTAAAACCAAGTAGATGTAACAATATTGATAAGAACATTTGTGATATTTACTATTGCAATTTTTCAGTCCCTTTAGAGACGTTCTGTTGAGTGGTTGGTTGGTGATGGACGCTTATATCAGAGAGAAGATTGATCTGATCATTTGTTGCCAGCATCTAGGAGGGGTCTGTCACTGAGACTCCGCGGGGATAACAGGGAACCACCTCGCTGGTATGTTACAGAACATTTCGAAGATTATTTTGACATTAGTCCTAGGGAGCTTGGGGAAGGGTCTACCTGTCCTCCTCCGGCTAAGAAGTCTAGGACTTCTGTGCCTCCAAACTAATCTTTTACAGCAGCTGACCAGACGGGCCACAGATGAGAGAAGGCCCCAGAAATGCTGTGGACCTGACCTGCCGACATTGTGCCGTTAAAAGTGCAGAGTATCTTGATTTATTTTCAACATCATGTTACTATACATTTTTGACTACTTGTGATAATGCTGTTAAGCCATTTAGCTTTGTGTTGTTTAAACCCACTTATATACTCAGTGGTGCATATCCATGCTTTCTGATATGATTGTTAATCATTATATTCTTTTATTTTTGTGTGACATTATGATAATATTCAATTGTTTCGAGATAAGTTTGCTTTTTAAACTTTGACAATAATTTGCTTTTGACTTTTATGTATTGTGGTTGCGCTTGTGGTTTTTGACACCTTGAGAGCGGTTACAGCGGGTATGAAGACAATGAGCACAGGATGCAGGCGGCCTACGCAAAGGACTTGAACCAACTTCCTGGGCCAGAGAATCGTAGAGACAAGCTGTCCTTATTATCTCTGTTAATAAATGAAGTCTCTGTTCATAAATTAAAGTATAAAGTTTGCATATTTGAAATGAAATGTTTAAAGAAAAAACTTGATTCTAAACATGACATTGACAATTTGTTCTGCTTTCATGAAAAATGTTCATATTCCCTCTCGTTAAAATGACATATTATTACTATAAGTCTTTATTTGTTTTAATTTGAACTTTACATTTTTAATTGTTCATTAAGTAAAAGTTGAACATATGTGACCTCCTTCTCCCTCAAAGATAGAAAAGGGGAAACCACCTGATGCAGAGAGGGAGGAGGCAGAGACTATAAAAGATGACGTGTGAAGAGAAAGGGGGGTTTTTTAGGCTGTTTGAGGCTTGAAGGCTTGGGGGAAGTTTTCTGAGGCCCTGGCCCTGGCCCTGGCCCTGGCCCTGGCCCTGGGTCTGGGTCTCGGTCTGGGTCTGGGTCTGGGTCTGGGTCTGGGTCTGGCCCTGGGTCTGGGTCTGGGTCTCGGTCTGGGTCTGGGTCTCGGTCTGGGTCTGGGTCTGGGTCTGGTCTGGGTCTGGCCCTTGACTTGTGAACCTGTTGCTTTTGTATTTTGACTTTGTGTCTTTTGTTATTTTTTGGATTCTTGTAAATCCTCTATTTTTGTTAAAACCTTAATAAAACCGGTTTGTACTTTCTACATTTCGACCCAACTCCTGGTCTCTCTCGTGGTCTCTGAAGGTATCTGCTTGGTCTTAGAGTGAGGTAGGAACACCCTTCCTTGGAAAAGGCTGACATTAGTTGATAATTTGGATTTCAAATAGTTTAAGGGGAATAGAAACTCTGCTAAGGTTAAACTATAGTTTCACATTGGTTACTGTGGTTGATGTGGTT
>CM062269.1:2473860-2488860 GCA_031216635.1 Dissostichus eleginoides | reverse complement strand
ATTGATAATAGTATCATATTCATTCAGACAAACATCGATGAGACAGTTCATTCATGTACTCATTGCAGCAGTCTGCATAGATTTGGTACCCCTGCTGGTCTAAGAGTGAAACAAACTCATTCAGTTATTGTTCAGTTAAAATGCATTAAATGATGTCTGCCACCTTATATATTTATATGTAAGGCTTTACTGATGTGCCACAATAATGTCACCTGATGTTATTGAGTTAAAAATTAATATGTGGCTTTCCAAGTTAACATTGATTGATATGACTGCGATTAAATCAGCATATGCTTCTGCCAGGGGATGCCACCCCTCAGAATCTCCTGCCACCCCTTAAAAACCTCCATTCAGACTGACACACATTCACTCATGGGGGGGGGGGGGGGGGGGGTTGTGCAATAGTTCCATGATTTGATGAGAGGTGTTGTGCAATACGCTGCATGTCCTTATCGTGTGTGTGTGTGTGTGTGTGTGTGTGTGTGTGTGTGTGTGTGTGTGTGTGTGTGTGTGTGTGTGTGTGTGTGTGGGTGGTTGTGTGTGTGTGTGTGTGTGTGTGTGTGTGTGTGTGTGTGTGTGTGTGGGTGGTTGTGATGTGCTTTAGTACATGTTTTTTTATAATTCTCTTTAACTTTGATAAGATCACATTAAGACCACATGACGTGTTTGAAACAGTTCAGTAGGAGACACATTTCAAATAACAAACTCTTTCACACACATACAGAATACTAACATTGGGGTTTGCTGCTTAACATTTTTAAGCAACTAAAGAACTAAAAGCCAGACTGAACAAAGGCAGCTGCAAAAACAAAGTGTGTGAAAAGTAGAAGAAGGACTCAGAGATCAGGGTCACAGAGCAGAGGACCAGAGTCCGGGGAGGAACAGGTTCAGGTGGAACCAGCTTGGTTCTGACTATGGAGAGGTTCTGTAATCCTCATTGAGAAAGACTCAACCTGATTGGTTAGCTTGATTTGAGGTGTGGACTCTCAGGAATCCCCCTTGTTTCAGACCAATCCCCCCCGCTGTGTGCAGGCCTCTACAGTGAGTCACGTGATCAGGTGTTTCTGTAGGCCATGATCTCAGTGTGAACAGCGGGTCGTGCTGCCGTCCAGTGGCTCTCTGTGCTCATCAGTGTGAGATCTATAGAAGGAGACAGACTCTCTCTGAGGACGTCTTGATTCTCTGTCCCTGCCTTTGTTCAATCGCTCCATTAAAGGAAAGGCAAAGAACGTTTATTGATGAAGCATCTTTCAACACGAGGCCATTCAAAGTGCTTTGAGAGCATCAAGAAACAGAGATATTAACATATAGATTCAAGTGTAGCTCACTTCCCTGAACTGCATTCTGAGGAAGTGATCATGAAGACGCTGATGGATCACAGATTACAGAAACCGTTTCCTGTCTCCATGACGACCAGGGCGCCCTATCAGATTAAAGCTGTCAGTGTGAGCAACAACTTGTGAGGCGTTCAAGTCTGATGATGCCTTCAGTTACTTTATAAACTCACACTCATTGGCCCCGCTCATTTTCTGTGTAGAACGTTTTCAATTACCACCCCCCCACACACACACACACACACACACACACACACTCGATATATCACATCAGAGGAGTTCAGGTGCATGTGTGGAAATTGTAGACACACACACACACACACACACCCACACACACACACACACACAGACACACACACACACACACACTCGATATATCACATCAGAGGAGTTCAGGTGCATGTGTGGAAATTGTAGACACACACACACACACACACACATACACACAGTGAAGCTCTGTTCTGATAGGCTGCTCTGAAAGGCTGTGTGTTTGTGTAGTATATTCACAAATGACCCTCTCAAGTCACGTGATCACAAACTTTCCGAGCGTGAGAACAAAAATACGCACACACACACACACACACACACACTCACACACACTCACACACACACACACACATACACACACACACTCACACACACTCACACACGCACATACACACATACACACACGCACGCACACACACACACACACGCACGCACACACACACACACACACACACATATACACACACACACACACACATATACACACACACACACACACATATATACACACACACACACACACATACACACACACACACATATACACACACACACATATACACACACACACACACACACACACATATATACACACAAACACACACACACACACACTCGATATATCACATCAGAGGAGTTCAGGTGCATGTGTGGAAATTGTAGACACACACACACACACACACACACACACACACACACACACAGTGAAGCTCTGTCCTGATAGGCTGCTCTGAAAGGCTGTGTTAACCAGAGGTGAACCGTTCTGGGTCTCTGGGTAGAGTATCCTTTAACCAGGTATTCTATATCCTTGATAGAAGGCTCTGGCCCTCACACTGAATGAGAGCGTTTGGACTGACAGTTTGATCAACCAATCATATATTGATTTGTAGCCAATGGGCGTGTTCTTTCAGAGTTTCCCTCGGTTCCAGGTGCTCTAGAAGGCCCGGTAGTTCACTGGAGAGAGACAGAGGATCTAGAGAAATGCCACGGAGCAATTCATCTGAAGTTTTATTGTTTTAACGTTGAAATGGAAACAGGTGAAGATGATGTTGTTGCAGAATTGTTGTCAGTACCTTTTCAAGACGACAATTCAGTGAAAAGACGGACATGATAACGGCGTGGGGGGGCGGGGTGTGTGTGTCTACAGAAGGTCCAGTTGTGATAGACACGGTTCTCCACTGGTGTTAACGGGGCTGAAGTGTTGTGTAGACTCACATCAATGTTGTTAATGCTCTAAAAAAGATGGTCTTTATTTATAATTGTGATCCAACAAAGGTAAAGGGCAAACATGAACCTTAGCTGCTGTTGTACGGCTTGTAGTTGGGATAAAGGGAACATCTGTTGAGTATGTTTACATCCAATTGTTTGGTTGTGTTCATTTACAAACCCAGTAGCTCAGCGGGACTCCAGACCCCCGAACACCGGCTGAATAACAACGAGATGAACGCCATCCAAGGGTTAAAGTGAACTCAGATAAACAGGAACACTCTCAGGGAGCTCTAGAAGTTACAGCACCCCCCACTGTAGATACAGATGTGCAAAGCGTGTAAATATAGAATGATGCAGCATATTTAACTGGTATTCTTAACCTGTATATAGCATGACATGTTTAAGCCTATATGATGATTGTATGTACGTGTCAGAGTCCTGTGAACAGTGTGTGTTTACTGAGGGAGTGATTGAGACATCAGAGAGCACAGTTAGCATGTTGCTATCTCTCTGTCAGATCTCAGCTGTCACCAGGAAGTGATGGGGGGGGATCAGTCCCTGCTGTCACTCTGTTCTCAGGAACTAACTCAATATTCTCTGATCCATCCCATAAAGTGCACGCAGAGTATGACCTCTGAGAAAACCGTATAAAAGTCAACTCAATCCTTTGAAACACTTCCTGCCTCCATAAGAAATGTGAGTGTGTCCTTAGAGAGTGTCTCAGTTGTGCAATACGCTGCATGTCCTTATCACTGGTGGTGTGTGTGTGTGTGTGTGTGTGAGTGTGTGTGTGAGTGTGTGTGTGTGTGGGTGTGTGTGTGTTTGTGTGATTGTGTGATTGTGTGTGATGAGCTTATCTGCATGTTTTTTTATGATTATTTTTAACTTTGATAAGACCATATTAGGACCGCATGTCGACTGTGCAACATTTGAGACTCATTTAAACACATTATAATGTTACCTAAGACAAAAGAAAGACCCCCACAGAATCTAAGTGTTTTTGGGATTCAAGCTTAACTCCATCTTTATCAACATATCATCATTTATCAGGTGTTAGGCGTAATTAGTACCTCTAGCTGACAAATGGATGTAGTGGAGACAAACACTATATTTCTGTCTGAACGGAAAAGGAGTGGAAGATTAAAGAAGCTTAAAATGGTAATACTCCATTAAAGTATATTAAATGTACTTCAGTCAGAGGGGTAGAAGTACTCAGATCATGTACTTGAGTAAAAGTAGAAGTACTCAGATCATGTACTTGAGTAAAAGTAGAAGTACTCAGATCTTGTTCTTGAGTAAAAGTAGAAGTACTCAGATCATGTACTTGACTAAAAGTAGAAGTACTCAGATCTTGTACTTGAGTAAAAGTAGAAGTACTCAGATCTTGCACTTGAGTAAAAGTAGAAGTACTCAGATCTTGAGTAAAAGTAGAAGTACTCAGATCTTGTACTTGAGTAAAAGTAGAAGTACTCTGATCTTGTACTTGAGTAAAAGTAGAAGTACTCAGATCTTGTTCTTGAGTAAAAGTAGAAGTACTCAGATCATGTACTTGACTAAAAGTAGAAGTACTCAGATCTTGTACTTGAGTAAAAGTAGAAGTACTCAGATCTTGAGTAAAAGTAGAAGTACTCAGATCTTGCACTTGAGTAAAAGTAGAAGTACTCAGATCTTGAGTAAAAGTAGAAGTACTCAGATCTTGAGTAAAAGTAGAAGTACTCAGATCTTGCACTTGACTAAAAGTAGAAGTACTCAGATCTTGACTAAAAGTAGAAGTACTCAGATCTTGACTAAAAGTAGAAGTACTCAGATCTTGTTCTTGAGTAAAAGTATAAATAATAAGTTAGTTATGATGGAGCTAAAACAGTATTGGATGATACCCAAAGATATTGAAGTGACTGTTATTTTGTATATATTGATTGTTGTGTTTTATCTTAATGTGTGCATATGTGTGAATGTGTCCGTTGGTTGTGGCGCAGTGGACTAGTGCGTTGGTGTTCGGATCAGGGGAGCACAGGTTCAAACCCCACTGCAGTCAGCATGTCGTTGTGTCCCTGAGACAATTCACCCCAAAGTGCTCCTGTGGGGATTGTCCACAGTATTGAGTGTGCAAGTCGCTTTGGATAAAAGCGTCTAACAAGTAACATGTAATATATAGGATATACATATTTTATATTTGTATTTTGTATTCGGGATTGTTGGAAACGTTATTTCGATCTCTCTGTCTGGGACGGGTCAGCGCTGCAGTTTAACTGGCATCCGGTCCTGATGGTGAGCGGCCTGCTGCTGCTCTATGGGAACGGTGAGATAAAGGAAAAATATATAGACTCTCTCTCTCACTCTCACTTCTGCTTCTCACTTCTGCTTCACAGGCTTTAATAAAACAATAGAGGGAGGGAGGGAGGAAGTAGTTCAGTAGTGAAAGTGTTGTCTTGAATGAGTCCTGAAACCGGAAATGTGCATTTTCGCACAGAATCAAAGATAGGCTAATGTTATGCTAACTGAATCAAAGAAAGGCTAATGTTATGCTAACTGAATCAAAGATAGGCTAATGTTATGCTAACTGAATCAAAGATAGGCTAATGTTATGCCAACTGAATCAAAGATAGGCTAATGTTATGCTAACTGAATCAAAGAATGGCTAATGTTATGCTAACTGAATCAAAGATAGCCTAATGTTATGCTAACTGAATCAAAGAAAGGCTAATGTTATGCTAACTGAATCAAAGAAAGGCTAATGTTATGCTAACTGAATCAAAGATAGCCTAATGTTATGCTAACTGAATCAAAGAAAGGCTAATGTTATGCTAACTGAATCAAAGATAGCCTAATGTTATGCTAACTGAATCAAAGAAAGGCTAATGTTATGCTAACTGAATCAAAGAAAGGCTAATGTTATGCTAACTGAATCAAAGATAGCCTAATGTTATGCTAACTGAATCAAAGAAAGGCTAATGTTATGCTAACTGAATCAAAGATAGGCTAACGTTATGCTAACTGAATCAAAGAAAGGCTAATGTTATGCTAACTGAATCAAAGAAAGGCTAATGTTATGCTAACTGAATCAAAGAACGGCTAATGTTATGCTAACTGAATATAAGATAGGCTAATGTTATGCTAACTGAATCAAAGAAAGGCTAATGTTATGCTAACTGAATCAAAGATAGGCTAATATTATGCTAACTGAATATAAGATAGGCTAATGTGATGCTAACTGAATCAAAGAAAGGCTAATGTTATGCTAACTGAATCAAAGAAAGGCTAATGTAATGCTAAATGTAACAAAGAACGGCTAATGTTATGCTAACTGAATCAAAGATAGGCTAATGTTATGCTAACTGAATATAAGATAGCCTAATGTTATGCTAACTGAATCAAAGATAGGCTAATGTTATGCTAACTGAATCAAAGAACGGCTAATGTTATGCTAAGTGAATCCAAGATAGGCTAATGTTATGCTAACTTCAGGTAAGATAGATTCAGTTAGCACAACATAGCACGTAATCGGACAGCTAACAAGTGTCTAAATTAGATGACTAAACTTCATCACGCCCAACATTAGCAGCCTTTAGCTTAGCGGTGGTGACGTGAAGTCATGTGACCGTGCTGTAGTTCCTTTATAGCCCAACATTAGCCGCCTTTAGCTTAGCGGTGGTGACGTGAAGTCTGTCTATGGTTCACTAACCTCTCTTTACTTCCTGTTTCAGGAGCTGTGTTGTACCGCGTCCCGCTGACCTGGGGTCAGAACAAGTTGCCCTGGAAACTTCTTCACGCCGGCCTCATGCTGCTCGCTCTCATCTTCTCCATCGTCGGTCTGTGTGCCGTGTTCGACTTCCACAACAAGAACAAGACGCCCAACCTGTACTCTCTGCACAGCTGGATCGGGATCGCTGCCACGGCTCTGTTCGCCCTACAGGTAAACTCTACCTGCAGGAACTCAATATACTCTATCAGCCAAATACACTGAATTCAGTAATCTAAAATAAGGCATTAATTAGTAAAAATGACTTAAATCAATCTTTATTTTTTGGAAAGTAGGATTTTATTATTATTTATTTATTAGTAGTATTATTATTGTTTTATCTGTATCGGTATTTTGTTATTATATATTTAGTACAACTATTATTACCATTTATTTCTTGTATGTCAACTTACAATTTAAAAATAATTCTAAATCAATTTAAAATGTCACAATAATTGATAAAAATGTTAAAATCTCCACAATGTCCCCTGTTCAGTGGGTGTTTGGTGCGGGGGTGTTCCTCCTCCCCTGCGCCCCCCCCTCGCTGAGAGGCCTCCTGAAGCCCCTCCATGTGTGGATGGGGGGCGGCATCCTGGGGCTCAGCGTCGCCGCCTGCATCTCCGGCATCAACGAGAAACTCTTCTTTGTTCTGTGAGTTAAGGGTCACCTATTAAGCAAAATCCACTTCTTCATGTCTCTTCTACATCAACATGTGTCCCCTCTTCTTCACGTCTCTTCTACATCAACATGTGTCCCCTCTTCTTCATGTCTCTTCTACATCAACATGTGTCCCCTCTTCTTCATGTCTCTTCTACATCAACATGTGTCCCCTCTTCTTCATGTCTCTTCTACATCAACATGTGTCCCCTCTTCTTCATGTCTCTTCTACATCAACATGTGTCCCCTCTTCTTCATGTCTCTTCTACATCAACATGTGTCCCCTCTTCTTCATGTCTCTTCTACATCAACATGTGTCCCCTCTTCTTCATGTCTCTTCTACATCAACATGTGTCCTCTCTTCTTCATGTCTCTTCTACATCAACATGTGTCCCCTCTTCTTCATGTCTCTTCTACATCAACATGTGTCCCTCTTCTCCATGTCTCTTCTACATCAACATGTGTCCTCTCTTCTTCATGTCTCTTCTACATCAACATGTGTCCCCTCTTCTTCATGTCTCTTCTACATCAACATGTGTCCCCTCTTCTTCATGTCTCTTCTACATCAACATGTGTCCCCTCTTCTTCATGTCTCTTCTACATCAACATGTGTCCCCTCTTCTTCATGTCTCTTCTACATCAACATGTGTCCCCTCTTCTTCATGTCTCTTCTACATCAACATGTAGTAAAGAGATTCTGAAAGTTTCAGGAACAAAGATTCTCTCTCTTTTTGTCCTGATCCATTTCTAAAAACCTGTCTGAAAATGAGCTGATCAGATTTTGGACACTTTATGATGTCATAACGATATTTAGTCTTTAGCCAATCAGCAACCAAGGTAACCCCCCCCCCTCCACCTTATCACCTGAATCTCCTCCTAGAGCACCATTGAGTTCTTTGTAACCAAATCTCTCTCAGAGGGGCGTGGGGAGGGGCTCCTTATTTTCATCTAAAGTAACAGACAGAGAATCAGCACTTTGGAAACAGGGCTGAAACAGAGGGGATTATGGGATGCTGCAATGATCTGTTTGGTGTTTCAGCCAATCAGAGACGGGCTCTGGATATATCTGATACCTGTGATATATTGATGAGAAACAGTATAATAGGGGACCTTTAAATAGCTTCTATCTATTTGAAGATAAGATCCTGAAATGACCCTCTTTATCGTGTCTCCCCACAGTAAAGGAGGTCCCTCGTATTCAGACCTTCCCTCCGAGGCCGTGTTGGGGAACTCGTTGGGAGTTTTGATCGTTGCCTTCGGACTCGTGGTCATGAGGATTCTGTCCAATCAGAACTGGCAGAGACCGGACTCCAGGCCGGAGGATCTGGTGTACACGGTGAGAAAATGCTAAAGGGAATACTGGGGATGTGATGCTTTGAACAGCAAGTCGGCCATCTTTGAAAGATGTTTTGGTAGACACGGAATTAGATTTGCAAGGGCTCCCTCCACAAAAAGCCAATTTACATGTGATTTTGGATTATTGCAGAAAAAAAGACATTACATAATACTTACACGTTTAGTTCAGCAGGATAATCTCCACATATTAACACCACTTTATGATTTCTGAAGTAAAAGGCTAACGTTGACATGACTTCGGGTCACCACCGCTAAGCTAAAGGTGGCTAATGTTGGGCTTAAAGGAACTACAGCACGGTCATGACATCACGTCACCACCACTAAGCTAAAGGTGGCTAATGTTGGGCTAAAAGGAACTACAGCACGGTCACATGACTTCACGTCACCACCGCTAAGCTAAAGGTGGCTAATGTTGGGTTATATAGGAACTACAGCACGGTCACATGACTTCACGTCACCACCGCTAAGCTAAAGGAGGCTAATGTTGGACTATAAAGGAACTACATCACGGTCACATGACTTCACGTCACCGTCGCCAAGCTAAAGGAGGCTAATGTTGGGCTATAAAGGAACTACAGCACGGTCACATGACTTCACGTCACCACCGCTAAGCTAAAGGTGGCTAATGTTGGGTTATATAGGAACTACAGCACGGTCACATGACTTCACGTCACCACCGCTAAGCTAAAGGAGGCTAATGTTGGACTATAAAGGAACTACAGCACGGTCAAATGACTTCACGTCACCGTCGCTAAGCTAAAGGTGGCTAAGATGACGTTTGGTCGTCTCTTTTAGACACTTGTTCGCAACCGCCGTTTTTAAAGTCAACAGTGGGGTATTCACTGACGTATTTTAAGTCATAGTTAAACATTAAATAGCGCAATATTTATAAACGGGAGATTAATTATGCATGATATGCCAACGTTTTGAGAGCATGTAGTTAGCATAACATTAGCTATCTTACCTCTGTTTGGATGACTGTATATTTGTCATTAAACCTGTAGATCTGAAGGTCCTGTATCCCCCGTTCTAATTTAGAAATGAGCATCCAACTATTTAATATTTTGAAATTACCAATATGTGTAAGCGCTAAATCCAAACAGCAGAGGGCGCCATCATCAGTTAGTAATCTGTTCATTCTTCTCTTAATTCATGAGAACAAATGTCACCTATTTTGAAAAATAAAACACCAATGTCTGCACAGAGCTTCTCTCTGTACAGACATTATTTTGATATGCATACTTTATTTATATTTCTGATGCAAAACAGCTGACAGATAACCAACGAAAGCTGATATTCAGACTTCATCCTTCAAACATGGCCGCTCTGCCCCAGTACGCACCTGCAATTCCCATTTCCTATAAAGAGATATTATTTGAATCATGTATCTCATAATCATTATCTTTTCTCTTCCACAGCCGTTGCTTCAAGAAGAAAACGAATGAAGGAAATACAAAATGTCTCAAACCAAAACCAGTTCCACCGTCACACATCTCATTTCCACTCATTCATTTAATCTGAATGTACAAACAGTGTGAGAACTATCCGTCTGTTGGGGTGTAAATATTTATTGAGATTATATTTAAGATTAAAAGAGTTTTCCTCTGACACTGTGTACGTTCTCTCATTATTTACTGTAACCAACAAAGACTTGTATCATATTTTCTTGTATACTTGTATAGGACACACTACACCTTTCCTGGATTAATACGTGTGGACTAGAGTGACTTCAATTCCAACCTTAGTCCTGAAGAATATGTTTCTCTGTTGTCCACGTTCATAAAGCACAAAACAACAGCATCAGAGCACGGCGCAGAGTCTAGATGAGTTTACAGTAGTCCCTCGTTCTTATTAAACATCCATGTAGTAAAAAACTGTAGTTTCCCCACAGCAGCAGACGCACATTAATGACATCATAAACACATCGGATAGTGTAAGTGCAGTGGATTCTCAAAGCACTGCAGTCTCTTTTCCGAGGCTGCAGTCGAATGGTCAGTTTCTCTCAGGAACCTTCCTAACGGAGAGAAATGACCCGGAGGTCCCTCAGTGGCAGCCATGATAAGAGCCGTTGGAATTCTCTAGATGATAGGAAAGGAGGTTTCAAACTTCCTTTATAACCTCCTTTAGCTTAGGAACCACTGGACCTCCCTTTACGAAAGGAGAGGAGAAAATGCTGACCCACAATGCCTTGCGGCCGCAGCATTTGCCGTCACACAACATTCTGCTGTTCACGGAAACAACCGATTATGACCGAGAAATGATATCATGAAAGTTACGGTGCTTATTAAGCTTTTTAAAACGTATGTGGTAAGTTGCCAAAGTGCTTTGTTTTGAACGATCATCAGTATTATAATCAGAAAGAGAAATATGAACGTTACTTTTTACTGAAATGATCAAATAAAGTCAACATGTCACAGTCTTTACTGAGCTGTGTGGGGGTTGTTCAACTTTTAAAAGATGTTTGAATGGTGATATACACAGTGATAGATGTTAAGGACTAACGTTTATAATAAATACATTTGTATTGATTCTAAGATCTTTTCATACAATCATACGTATTGGGATCATTTGTATTATGTGGACCGGAGGGAGAGGGTGACGAGCATAAGTTTCACTTTCCTTTTTTATTTCAATTCCAACTTTGGTCCTGAAGAATCTGTTTCTCTGTTGTCCATTACATTACATGGCATGTTACTTGTTAGACGCTTTTATCCAAAGCGACTTACATACTCAATACTGTGGGCAATCCCCACAGGAGCAATTTGGGGTTAATTGTCTCAGGGACACAACAACATGCTGACTGCAGTGGGGTTTGAACCTGTGACCCCCTGATCCGAACACCAACCCACTGCACCACACGCCTTGTCCACGTTCATAAAGCCTAAAACAACAGCATCAGAGCACGGCGCAGAGTCTCTAGATGAGTTTACAGTAGTCCGTCGTTCTTATTACATCCATGTTGTAGTCCGCTGTATAGAAAACTGTAGTTTCCATAGTTTCCCCACAGCAGCAGACGCACATTAATAACATCATAAATATGTCGATAGTGTTAGTGCAGATTCACAAAGCACCGCAGTCTCTTCTCCCAAATCCTTTTGAATTCTCCTATCCACTATTCCTTAACCCTGTGACGTTTCACACAGAGGTCAAGGAATAGACGATAGGGATAGACGATAGGTGCAGATTTTTGGACTATTCAACGGCAACCAAGGATAACGGAGAGTCTACATATCTTCCATCGTAAACTGAAGGTTGGAGTCGGATTGGAATGGGTCTTTTGGGTAAAAAAAAAAGCTGAATTTTCGTGTCTTGAAAATAGTAATTAAATATCATTTTTCATGGAGAGATGCTGATTCTACGCCATGATTATGAAAGGTGACGACATTTCCTGTTGCTACCCGACAGAGGGCAGATTAGAGCCGGATTGGAATGGGTCTTTTGGGTAAAAAAAATGCTGAATTTTCAATAAAATGTTCTTATAAAATAGGAAACAAATACATTTATTGTCGTTTTTTATTGTCCAGTGATGTAATACAATGTTGTATTGATTTGTAATTGGTCACGTGACATAGAAGCTGTTGTGAATTTTTTTTTTTCCACGGAGCGATGCTGATTATACACCATGTTTATAAAAGGTGACGACAGTTCCTGTTGCTACCCGACAGAGGGCAGATTAGACTCCCTCTAAATATATCCATAAACATTAGGATGTGATGCTCTTGACTACCATACAAGTTTAAGAACATAATATTTGTTTTTAGTGATGGGAATTGTGGCTCTTTGAAGGGAGCCGGATCTTATGGCTCCGTTCCTTTCAAAGAGCCGTTCAAAAGAGCCGTTGTTTTAAAGGGGGCGGGGTTACTAGGTTTATCTGCGAAATAATCACCAGGATAATGATTGACTGTATTGCCAGACCTAATGTCAATAATCTGCATTGTAAACATGACACAAGGTGGCGCCATATCCATGTCATTCATGTCAGTGAATGTACTACTTTGAATTGACCCTCTATGTATGTGTTAAGTAAATAAAGTTGCCTTGCCTTGAATGAAATTCAAATTGTTATGACTTCTCTCGCGCGTATTCCGTTAAGACCAACCCCATCTCACTCCTCGTGCTGAAACCTACCAATCAGAGTAGGGGCGGGTCTTCACAGAATACGTTTGGGGAACAAAATCAAGCTTTTTAAAAGGTGAGTGGATTTTGGCAGGCAGTGAGTGCGGACCAACGATTGAACGATAAAAAGAACGGCTCTTTGGTACGACTCGGTTCCCCTCGTTCGTACCAAAGAGCCGTTCAAAAGAATCGGCTCGTTCGCGACCGACACATCACTATTTGTTTTAAAGAATTCAAAGCAATAAAGAACAGCAACACGCTCTTTAACCAAGGCAACGTTAGCCTAAAATGTATATGTTAACAAGGCGCTAGCTGTTCACACTAATCCTCAAATATTAGCAAATTTGACTTTCTTTTTAAAAACATATTGATGTAACTACATACAAATATCGGTATGTTATATGAATATTGCAAATCAAAACCTTTATTGACTACTAATTACCAAATATCGCAGTTCTATCTCCTGTTATTAACGCATTCAAACGGCCCTCCACGAACTTCCTGGAACTATCTGAGTCTCCGTGAATCACGTGACGATCAAGCATTTTGGACTTCCGTTGACGCAACTCTCTCTTCATAAGGCTCTGATTCTGAGCTACTTAGTCACATGACATAGAAGCTGTTGTACAAAAAAAACCAAGACTTTTCAGGCCTTAAAAATAATAATTACAATAATGTTTCACTAAGGGATTCTACTCTCCACCATGATTATGAAAGGTGACCACAGTTCCTGTTGCTACCCGACAGAGGGCAGATTAGAGTCGGTTTGGAATGGGTCCAACGTCTGTCAAACATTCTAACCTTTTATGCTCTTAACATTTTTCATATTACCATATTTTATTCAATATGCTCCTTAGATCATGTTTTCAATTTTTTATTTTCTCCTCATAGCATTGTGAAGCACCTTGAGATGATGTTGTTTTTAAAGTGTGCTATATAAATGACAGAGGTGGCAAAGTACACACATCCTTTACTCAAGTAGAAGTACAGATACTCGTGTTTAAAAATACTCTGGTAAAGTAGAAGTACTGACTAAACTTCTTTACTCAAGTAAAAGTAAAGAAGTTTGGGCTTTGAAATGTACTTAAGTAAAAAGTACCCATAACTAGCAGCTGTTTTAAAGAGTACCTGACCTCCCTTTATATTAATAGAACAATAATGTCATTGTTAGCTAATGAATGTTTCCATGCTGAACAACGGCAACATGACAACGTTTTCATTGGTCCCTCTTCTTTAGAGAAGACCAGGAAATGATGGATACACGGATCGTGTTCAAATCAATAGGCACGCAATGACTCTAAATAATAATGATCACGCCACCAAACACACATTCAAACTAAAGGAACCAGCCTGTTTGGAAAATGTAAGAAGTCAAAGTAAAAAGTCGTCAGAAAAATAAGTAGTGGAGTAAAGTACTGATACCAGAAACATGTACTTAAGTACAGTAACGAATTATTTGTACTCCACTACTTCCCCCCTCTGATAAATGAAATGTATTATTGTTATTATCCCAACCTGAAGCTGACTTCACAGTGGGTCTCTGCCCGGGTCCTCCCCGCTGAAGGCACCCTGGAGGCGGGGTGAGGGGGCGGGACCCTCCGCTGATCCACTGGAGCTCCGGAGGAGGGAAAGTTAGGAGGAGAGGAGAGGAGCAGCGGACTGCATGAGCCTCAGGAGCGACAAGGGAGTAAGATTCACCACGTTTGAGTAGAAAACAAGCGAAAAATCAACTGTTTGAACGGATTTGTTGAGACACTGTGTGTCTGATGGACAGGTAGGAAGTTTGAAAAGTCGTGCGATGTTCCTTCATGGTGTTTGAGAGGCTTCATCATGCTCTAATGCTCCTATAATAACTCGTAAATGATCAAATATGAGCTGGAATGATTGAAACAGGCTTTTTATTAACAACGTGCACTTCATGTGTGTACCACATGTTATCAGGCGTTATTAACCAATTGTCAGAAGATTATTGGTCAACAGTCCTGGTTTTAATCATCAGAAAATGTGTTAAGCAGAAATGGAAAACATGTCATGCATCTCCAATGTGAGATTTAGCTGTTTCTTGTCTGTTTTTGATCATATATTATATACATTATACTAAATTTAAAGAATGATCCTTGGCCCTGTAACTGGTAAAGAGCTTTTTTGTATTCCATTGCAATTAATGGACTAAACAATCCTTAGATGAAGACACACTGACAAGTTCTATGGATAAAATCAATGTTAATCCATATAAAACTCTTTTTTGTGTCATCAGGTTTCAAGGAAGGTAAAAAATAGCTTTTGTGTCTAAAAAAACATTAAAACCGCTTCATTGGAGAC
>CM062269.1:2453860-2466360 GCA_031216635.1 Dissostichus eleginoides | reverse complement strand
ATATCAATGAAAATCTGAGGTCACAGGCTCCTCCAACAGAGCAACACAATAAAACAGATAAAATAGTGCAAGTAAATAAAATAAACTAGAATATAATAGAACTAGTGCAGAATAGTCTATATACAAGTTTTACAATATTTACAAATATTGTTTTGTTTATATTGTTTGTATTCGATATAATAGACGAATCCCTCCGTTATGTCCCGTCAGGTCCCATCTGGTTCGATAATCTCCACTGCACCGGCAAAGAGAAGACGTTAGCGCTGTGTCCGTCCAATGGGATCGGAGTATCCGACTGCAAACACACCGAGGACGTCGGGGTGGTCTGCAGCGACAAGAGGATCCCCGGATTTAGATTCATCAACACCCTGCCCAACCACGTGGAGGTAAAGGGAGTTCTTTATTAAGCACTTCACTAGCAGGGACCAAGAAAGAAGTAACAATGAGTTGATATGGAGGGGGTGATGAGATGTTTATGATGAAGGAAGGTCTGTTGGTCTGGGCTGATCAAGGGACCCCAGACAATTCCTAGAATTAGACATTTTGAAATATACAGGAGTTAAATATGAATGGAGACAGGCAGCGGATGAGGGGATGAAGGGATGAAAGGATGAAAGGATGAAGGAAGGGAGAGATGTAAGGATTGGGATGAGGGATTGTAGGGATTTAGGGATGGATGAGGAATGAAGGGATAAGGGATTTGGGGATGTAGGCATGAAGGGATGAGGAAAGGGAGGTATGAAGGGATGACGGGATGTAAGGATGAAGGGATGTCTGGATGAATGGATGTCTGGAGGAAGGGATGAGGGAAGGGAAGGATGTTGGGATAAGGGATGAAGGGATGTCTGGATGAAGGGATGAAGGGATGTCTGGATGAAGGGATGAGGGAAGGGAAGGATGTTGGGATAAGGGATGAAGGGATGTCTGGTTGAAGGGATGAGGGAAGGGAGGGATGTTTGGATGAGGGATGACGGGATGTAAGGATGAGGGATGACGGGATGTCTGGATGAAGGGATGAGGGATGACGGGATGTAAGGATGAGGCATGAAGGGATGACGGGATGTCTCGATGACGGGATGTAAGGATGAAGGGATGTCTGGATGATGTATAGGATTGAAGGGTGTAGGGATGTAGGGAATTTGGGAAGGGAGGGATGAAGGGATGAAGGAATGAAGGGATGATAGATGAGGGATGAGGGAAGGGAGGGATGTCTGTATGACGGGATGTAAGGATGAAGGGATGAAGGGATGTAGGGATGAGAGATGAAGGGATTTTGAGATGTTGGTATGAAGGGATGAGGAAAGGGAGGTATGAAGGGATGAGGTATGAAGGGATGAAGGGATATCTGGATGACGGGATGTAAGGATTGAGGGATGTAGGGATGTATCGTTGAAGGGGGTCGATAGATGGAGGGATGAAGGTGTTTGGCTAAGTATGAGGTAGAAGGGGAACTTTATGAGTAGAAAAGAGAGGGAGGGTTGGTTGAGAGAATGGAGACAAGCAATGGCTGGATGTTTGGCCGGATAAAATAGACTACACCGTGATTAGAGATGGGGTTGAGGCGTGGCCATGCTCCTGAACCTAGGTTAACAAATGAACTTAAGGCTTTCCACACCTTTTGTTACTTTGAGCTGTTTTTCACGACGTCTCTCTCCCTGACATTTGTCTGCTCACACCTCTCAGCCTGCTAACAGCTCGGTTTGACGATGTGTTTTATTGGCTTAAACAGTCTCATAACCTCTGTTCAGACTCAGTAACAGAACTGCCTTTATATATCTGTTAACCCTTATATGGCTTTATTGCTATTTTCTAATGTATCTAGGCTTAATGTTTTTTTAAATAAAAATGTGTTCGTATGACTAAATAAAGAACCTTGAACCTTGAACCATATCACACCCATATTACCGATATTAGATCTATGTTACAGTGTTTTTACTTCGTTATGACAGCTATATTACACCCATATTAGACCCATATTATTCACATATTACAACCATTATTACACACATATTAGATCCATATTACACCCATATTAGACCCATATTATTCACATATTACAACTATTATTACACCCATATTAGATCCATATTACACCCATATTAGACCCATATTACACCATATTAGACCCATATTATTCACATATTACAACTATTATTAAACCCATATTAGATCCATATTACACCCATATTAGACCCATATTATACACATATTACAACACTTATCTCAAATTTAGATCCATATAACACCCATGTTACACGCATATTTCTTCCACGTAACACGCATATTACACAGTTAGTGCACTGTTATTACAGCTATATTACACTTATATTACAGTATAAGTATTTCTGTGAGCTATTATCCCTGTTTTATTCCCCTCTTTGGGCAACATAGGCTCCAGGATACAGACAATAAATGCTTAATTATTAAAGTGTGTGTTAACCACAGACCTTATTTAATTCCTCTAACCTCTAATCCTCTTGTGGTCAGAGAGAGTGAAGTTAGTGTGTCGAGAGAGAGTGAAGTTAGTGTGTGAGAGAGAGTGAAGTTAGTGTGTCAGAGAGAGTGAAGTTAGTTTGTGAGAGAGAGTGAAGTTAGTTTGTGAGCGAGAGTGAAGTTAGTGTGTGAGAGAGAGAGTGAAGTTAGTGTGTGAGAGAGAGTGAAGTTAGTGTGTCACAGAGAGTGAAGTTAGTGTGTCAGAGAGAGTGAAGTTAGTGTGTGAGCGAGAGTGAAGTTAGTGTGTGAGAGAGAGAGTGAAGTTAGTGTGTGAGAGAGAGTGAAGTTAGTGTGTCACAGAGAGTGAAGTTAGTGTGTCAGAGAGGGAAGTTAGTGTGTCAGAGAGAGTGTCTGGAAGGGGTTGAGAGAGAGTGAAGTTAGTGTGTGAGAGAGAGTAAAGTCAGTGTATCAGAGAGAGTGAAGTTAGTGTGTCAGAGAGTGTGACGTTAACAGGGTTGTTAGCCGTTCCTCTCGTAACTTTCCCAGTTGTCTGTCTGGACTCGGAGCCTCTGCTGAGCGTCACTTTCTGGGCCGTCCAGTAACCTGAGGGCTAATCTCCCCCAGAAGCTATCTACCCATCGGCCTCCTGGTCCACATTCCTGTGTTATGAGCTAACAGCGCTAGCTCTGCGTCGCTCTGACCCCTCCTCCCATCCCCTGGAGAGCTGAGACACTCATACTGAGTTTTTTATAATGCCTGCAAAACATTTGAGGACATCTCAGCAGAGCGTTTCTCTCACACGAGGCCCTGTCAGGGTTTAGGAGTTGTTATTGTTTGATGAATTGGAAACATATTGAGCTCCTAAACATGTCAAATGTACTCTCTCTGACTGCAGAGTCTGTTAAAGGGGCTGTGGATGATATTTTCATGATAACAAGGATGTGAGAGTTGATAAACCAACAGAGAGGTATCTCATCAATCAGCAGCTTCTCCGCTTCACTGAGATTTATATTATCTCAGCCTTTTCCTTACACAACAACAACTACTTTGATTGCTTCTTATAGCCGGTCATGAACATTTACTCTGATATTAGAGGCCGATATGTTGCATAAAACGTAATATGGCTTGTTACAACCCAGTGTGTGTGTACATTATTATATATCTGTCTGCGTCTGCAGTGGGCGATCATAATAGCAGTAGGCATACAAATATTTTATTTTCACTACAAGAGACTTGACGTTCTCTGCAATAAAGTGGGTAAATATATGTCAGAAACTAGCCGTTGTCTTCTGAAATGACCACAGATTCAGAAACTGCACAGCTTATTTCTCTTCACAACTGTTTCCAGAAACACATTTCACAATACGAGAGAACATGTGTTTCCAAAGGAGCCAAAACACAATGAGTTGGAAGATATCCACATGACAAAAAAATACAAGCAACGCCCCACCAGATCCAGGAACAGCTAACATTCACACCTCACTAATACAGAGCAACGCCCCACCAGATCCAGGAACAGCTAACATTCACACCTCATGAATACAGAGCAACGCCCCACCAGATCCAGGAACAGCTAACATTCACACACACTGTTTTCCATCAGGAGCCACTCGGGGTTCAGTATCTCGTCCAGGGATACATCGAGAACATCTGCCCCCTTTCCACCAAAAGGGTCAACAGCCACTGTCTTTATTCAGATTGTACAACGCCTACACTCGGTTTGTCGCACACAGGGGGGACAAACAGGTTTGCATAGATGCAGACGAATGGAGTTGCGACAGAGGATTTGGACGCTGGGTAGGCGCTGCGTTTGTGCACATAAGCATTTTCTCAGTATTTAAATAGCAGTTTTCTCATTATAGGTGCACGTGGCTTTTATAAGGGAGTGGGAGATGAAGCTCTGATTGGTTTGAAGAAGTTACAAACACACTCAGGATACACCCCAATGCACTTTACTCATCTATACATCCTTTAAATGGGGCTTGTAGTCTTTACACACAACCGATGGCAACCCAAGACGCTTTACAACTTATTTTGTACATTGTTAGCCCTCACTGTCTTGTAAATAATGTGTAAAACCACCTCATTTCCTCTTTAAAGCTGACACTGAGAGCAGATACACCACACTGCCCTCCTGCAGAGGGTTTTTTGGAGACAAATGGTACAGATTATGCTTCTCAGCGCTTGGCTGGGGAGGTCTAGACTGGCGTCACGCAGAGAAAACAAAGCAAATACCCGACTCAGCTTTTCCTTTCACTAAAAAAAAACTGGGCACAGAGCATGTAAAACAGCCGGGACACACACACACACACACACACACACACACACACACACACACACACACACACACACACACACAGTTTCTGGTGTGTAATGGTAGGCATGACAACATGTTGCGGTGTGGACAGATCATAGCCTTCAGAGAGAGTTTAAAGCTGCCTTTCAGGTGAGGGCAGAGGTGGGAAGTAGTGAAGTACAAATACTTTGTTACTGTACTAAGTACAGTACATTTTTCTGGTCTCAGTACTTTACTCCAATACTTATTTTTCTGACCACTTTTTACTTTGACTTCTTACATCTAGAACACAAATACCTGTACTTTCTACTTCTTACATGTTGAACTCAAATACCTGTACTTTCTACTTCTTACATGTTGAACCCAAATACCTGTACTTTCTACTTCTTACATGTTGAACTCAAATACCTGTACTTTCTACTTCTTACATGTTGAACCCAAATACCTGTACTTTCTACTTCTTACATGTTCCAAACAGGCTGGTTCCTTTAGTCTGAATGTGTGTTTGGTGGCGTGATCATTATTATTTAGAGTCATTGCGTGCCTATTGATTTGAACACGATCCGTGTATCCATCATTTCCTGGTCTTCTCTAAAGAAGAGGGACCAATGAAAACGTTGTCATGTTGCCGTTGTTCAGCATGGAAACATTCATTAGCTAACAATGACATTATTGTTCTATTAATATAAAGGGAGGTCAGGTACTCTTTAAAACAGCTGCTAGTTATGGGTACTTTTTACTTAAGTACATTTCAAAGCCTCTTTACTTTTACTTGAGTAAAGAAGTTTAGTCAGTACTTCTACTTTCACCAGAGTATTTTAAACACGAGTATCTGTACTTCTACTTGAGTGAAGGATGTGTGTACTTTTGCCATCTCTGGGTGAGGGTAACCTCCGAATTAGAGAGGTAATACCCCGGGGGGTGAGCTCACATCGAGGTGAAACGTGAACCCTGTCATGCACGTGTCGCTGACCTTTGACCCCTGCTCTCAGATTCCTCTCTGTGAACTCTTTGTGTGTTCGCATTGTTGAGATTTTGCCGGTGTATTCGCAGACTTGTTATAAAAAAAAACATCTCGTTCCATGGGTTTGTTCTCCTGCGGTCAGCATGGGGCTGTATATTTAGCATTGTGTCTCTTTTGGTTGTACAGTAAACACAGATCGACACCCAGTGTTTAGATCACATTGCAGGTCATTTAGCTGATGCTTCTGTCCAAAGCGTTTTAAATACACTATATATCAATACCGTAGATCAGCAGGACCAATTTTGGGGTTCAGTATCTTGCCTAAGGACACTTTAAAGAGTCCTCTCCTGCTGATGTTCAGGTGTATATCAGTATGTAGTGTCTCTACTTTAAAGAGTCATCTCCTGCTAATGTTCAGGTGTATATCAGTATGTAGTGTCTCTACTTTAAAGAGTCTTCTGCTGATTTTCAGGTGTATATCAGTATGTAGTGTCTCTACTTTAAAGAGTCCTCTCCTGCTGGTGTTCAGGTGTATATCAGTATGTAGTGTCTCTACTTTAAAGAGTCCTCTCCTGCTGATGTTCAGGTGTATATCAGTATGTAGTGTCTCTACTTTAAAGAGTCCTCTCCTGCTGATGTTCAGGTGTATATCAGTATGTAGTGTCTCTACTTTAAAGAGTCATCTCCTGCTGATGTTCAGGTGTATATCAGGATGTAGTGTCTCTACTTTAAAGAGTCCTCTCCTGCTGATGTTCAGGTGTATATCAGTATGTAGTGTCTCTACTTTAAAGAGTCCTTTCCTGCTGATGTTCAGGTGTATATCAGTATGTAGTGTCATTACTTTAAAGAGTCCTCTCCTGCTGATGTTCAGGTGTATATCAGTATGTAGTGCCTCTACTTTAAAGAGTCCTCTCCTGCTGATGTGCAGGTGTATATCAGTGTGTAGTGTCTCTACTTTAAAGAGTCATCTCCTGCTGATGTTCAGGTGTATATCAGTATGTAGTGTCTCTACTTTAAAGAGTCCTCTCCTGCTGATGTTCAGGTGTATATCAGTATGTAGTGTCTCTACTTTAAAGAGTCCTCTCCTGCTGATGTTCAGGTGTATATCAGTATGTAGTGTCTCTACTTTAAAGAGTCCTCTCCTGCTGATGTTCAGGTGTGTATCAGTATGTAGTGTCTCTACTTTA
Source organism: Dissostichus eleginoides (assembly GCA_031216635.1). NCBI lineage: Eukaryota > Metazoa > Chordata > Actinopteri > Perciformes > Nototheniidae > Dissostichus > Dissostichus eleginoides. The sequence goes on along the minus strand of CM062269.1, from coordinate 2,459,480 downwards.
AACAGTCCTCTCCTGCTGATGTTCAGGTGTATATCAGTATGTAGTGTCTCTACTTTAAAGAGTCCTCTCCTGCTGATGTGCAGGTGTAATCAGTATGTAGTGTCTCTACTTTAAAGAGTCCTCTCCTGCTGGTGTTCAGGTGTATATCAGTATGTAGTGTCTCTACTTTAAAGAGTCCTCTCCTGCTGATGTTCAGGTGTATATCAGTATGTAGTGTCTCGACTTTAAAGAGTCCTCTCCTGCTGATGTTCAGGTGTATATCAGTATGTAGTGTCTCTACTTTAAAGAGTCCTCTCCTGCTGATGTGCAGGTGTATATCAGTATGTAGTGTCTCTACTTTAAAGAGTCCTCTCTGATGTTCAGGTGTATATCAGTATGTAGTGTCTCTACTTTAAAGAGTCATCTCCTGCTGATGTTCAGGTGTATATCAGTATGTAGTGTCTCTACTTTAAAGAGTCCTCTCCTGCTGATGTTCAGGTGTATATCAGTATGTAGTGTCTCTACTTTAAAGAGTCCTCTCCTGCTGATGTTCAGGTGTATATCAGTATGTAGTGTCTCTACTTTAAAGAGTCCTCTCCTGCTGATGTTCAGGTGTATATCAGTATGTAGTGTCTCGACTTTAAAGAGTCCTCTCCTGCTGATGTTCAGGTGTATATCAGTATGTAGTGTCTCTACTTTAAAGAGTCCTCTCCTGCTGATGTTCAGGTGTATATCAGTATGTAGTGTCTCTATTTAAAGAGTCCTCTCCTGCTGATGTTCAGGTGTATATCAGTATGTAGTGTCTCTACTTTAAAGAGTCCTCTCCTGCTGATGTTCAGGTGTATATCAGTATGTAGTGTCTCTACTTTAAAGAGTCCTCTCCTGCTGGTGTTCAGGTGTATCAGTATGTAGTGTATCTACTTTAAAGAGTCCTCTCCTGCTGATGTTCAGGTGTATATCAGTATGTAGTGTCTCTACTTTAAAGAGTCCTCTCCTGCTGATGTTCAGTGCATATCAGTATGTAGTGTCTCTACTTTAAAGAGTCCTCTCCTGCTGATGTTCAGGTGTATATCAGTATGTAGTGTCTCTACTTTAAAGAGTCCTCTCCTGCTGATGTTCAGGTGTATATCAGTATGTAGTGTCTCTACTTTAAAGAGTCCTCTCCTGCTGATGTTCAGGTGTATATCAGTATGTAGTGTCTCTACTTTAAAGAGTCCTCTCCTGCTGATGTTCAGGTGGCATATCAGTATGTAGTGTCTCTACTTTAAAGAGTCCTCTCCTGCTGATGTTCAGGTGTATATCAGTATGTAGTCTCTCTACTTTAAAGAGTCCTCCTCTGCAACACCAGGGTTTATGAAATGTGATGTTTTGGCAGAGCAACAAACGGCCTCATTTATCCCAATGACACGAACAGTGATGCAGTCAGAGTTATTTAAATCACCACACACACACACACACACACGCACACACACACACACACACACACACACACACACACACACACACACAGGGATATTCTCAGACTTTATGTGGAAATGTGATCTGGCTGCACATTATAGAGAGTCCGTCAGAGAGGAGCTGTAATTAAGGCTGAGCATTGCAATCGGTGAAGTCCTCAATTATAAGTCATCAAAAGCTTTTGAAAATGGGTTGTAACGTTGGACTCCTCTCAGAAAAAGGGCCGTTCACTTCTCTGAGACTTCTGCATTTGGAAAATACATTTCACTGGAAGACGTGTCCCAGTTCTCAACATCTGTACACACTTTCCACCTTTTGTCTAGCTTATATAATGAATCGTAGTTTCATTCATTCGACTCCATACTTTTTAGTTCCTTTACAACTCTTCATGTGCATTCACACAAATCTGCAGGTCTGTCTGAATAACTGAATGTGCAGCAACTGCCTGTAAAGAAAGATTTTGATGGACTTAACGACTTGTGCTCTTACACTAAAGTAATTAGCGCAAACTTAATCCGCCATTTTGGATCAATCTGCTAATTTACTAGAACAACGGATTGATTCTTTGGTCTAAAAGAAATTCAGAAGTTAGTGAAAACGTTTCTAAAGAGGATGTCTTTAAATGGTCATTCCTTAACCCAAAGATATTCACGTAAATGTGATATAAAACAGGGGAGAAAAGCAGCTAAGTTTTGCATGAGAAATGTGTTTACAACTAGTCGATGGTCAAGAGTTGGTGTCCGTGATCTACTTTTGCTGCTCTAATATCACGATTTATCATTTTTCTGACATATCATAAAAACAAATCGATTCGAAGTCATGATATTTGCAGAATATTTGATAACGAAATGAATAGCTATATAACAGTAAGAGAAGAGAAAGCATATTAATGAGCTAGAGTTCCTTATTGTATTATTTTTTTTCATTTGAATTAGTGGTCAAAGTTGTAAACACAGTGCTATTTCACTCTCAGTTTTTGAGCTTCATGAATGTAAAGGAAAATAAGTAAACATTTCTCAAACTGACGGACGGCAGAGAGCATTTGTATGGTTTTATATCAATGTTAATAGAATCATTCCTCTCTTACATGTCTTAACTTCTTTTAGGGCAGATTTCCTTTCCGTTATTCTCCTTTTCCATCTTGTAAGTAGATTACAAGCCGCATGTTTTCCTCTCTTTAGTCATATTCCCCTCAGAGGTCAAATCCTTCTCTTCCCTCGCTGTAAATCTCCCACCATAACTCACCTTGACGACTCTTTGCACTATGGCAGCAGTTCCCAACCTGTGGGCCGCAGCCTCCAAGTGGTCCGCGAAGGAATTGCAAGTGGGCTGCCAAATAATCTTTTATTTTATTTTGTACAGGCTAAAGACACAAACGTGGACATAACAATAACATATAGGAGATGACATACCCATCTCAGACAAACAACTACACTTGAACATTTCACAAAAAAAATAGGTTGACGACCAAAAACACAACATGGCATATTTATAGTTCCTTTAATCCACTCTCGATAGAGCTCATTATTTCCCATGTCATGGCGTATTGAGCCGCCCTTTGTATTTTTTGTGGCAATAATTTTTACCAAAAGAAATTGTATTTTTAATCTACTCTTCAAACACCTTAAATTAAGATTAAATATGTATTTTAGCCAAAGGATAGTTGTATTTATTAACTGTGTGCGGTCTTCATCTAAAAGCCCAAATAAAATATTAAAGGGTGTAAATGTAAATTCTATATTTGCCGCCAAATAATTTGCAAAACATTATGATTTGTGTGAAAACATTTTCATTATTAAGATTATTTTTTATTTGAACCTCTTTTCCTTTTTCTTTCTTGATCCTCCTTAGCAACGGCCATTACAGTCCTTAGCAACGGTCATTACAGTCCCTAGCAACGGTCTGTTCTACAGGATTTACAACGTGTCACATGTTCTGAATCGACCAATCAGAACTTTATTTAGCCTCCGTATTGTTTATGGTTGAATGTGGGCCGCAAAACATTTTTTGATTCTTAAGTGGGCCCTGAGTTGAAAAAGGTTGGGAACCGCTGATCTATGGATTCAAACATGTCTTCCCCTATGTGTCACAATCTCAAAAAGCTTTAATTGTTTTCAACTCGGCTGTGAGATGTTTCTGTAGAGGCTGTTGTGGTTGTTAATTCCACACTTAATCACCTTCTGGTAAGAAAAGAACAAATATACAATCTGAAACCAAAGTTGTGTTATTTAATAAAGAGTTATAGCATTTAACAGAATCTTATTTCCAGCTGGAAGGTCCTGCTCTAGCAAATAGTACCAAGATCTGAACTAGTTACACAGAAAAGCAATGACTTTATACAGGGAAGAGACACAGGAAGAGGATTCATTCAGCTATCATTTACATTACAGTCTAAGAAAGAAGGGGAAGTATATCATGTTAATTACATCTTCTTTACTTGTTTGTAAAGCACTTTGAGCACCAGGAAAATAGCTACATAAATAACATGTATTATTATTATTATTATTATGTTAATTAACAACTAGTTGATGGTGATTAAGTGTACCTTAATATAACTGACTTGTTATAAATTCCCATAATAGAGGCGTTCACCCCGAGACATTCCCACAGAGCGGATGTTTGGCCTCCAGAGACACATTGATGAGTTTCTGCACGTTAAAGACCAGCATGCATCACTGTCAGAGGAAGTATGCCTTTGATTGTTGAGAGTGTGTTTTGATGTTGAGAGTGTGCAAAACAGATTTGACATGTTTTATTGTCCGTGTCGCCGGGGAGGAATGCGATGTTGTCATTGGTTTGTTATTCCTTTTTCTCCACAGCTGTTCCTCATTTATGTTCCTCTTCACAATGTGTAACTCATGTGCTCACTGGAACATTGTTCAGAAAATATCACTCGTCTCCGGCTTGAGCTTCAATCTCAGGATCCATGTATTTGTGATCCTCTCAAGAATGGAAGTAGTCATCACACACAGAGCATCAAGTAGTTCCTGAACAGTGTCCTTCACATGCTGATATCCAAGAGAGGGAGTTACACAGTCACAAGATGGAGGAATAGAAAGCAGTATTCAATGTTTAGTTCAGATTAGCTCCACGTCAGAAATGATCATGCTTGTCATATGTCTATCTCCATAGAGGCTGAATCATCATGTTAATCACATAGCTATCATATGCCTAAAAAGTCCTGATGCTCTTCTAGGTAATCATACATCCTGTCATGTACTCAGCTACAGTTGGGAGACCTTTGTTATCATGTTCATCTCATATTGGAAGAGTACTTTCACTATTTTCACAACCAACACACACTGGTTATCCCTCCAGTGTGTAAGAATCCCTTAAACAACTGCAACTAATCCAGAACGCTGCTGCCAGAGTCCTGAGCAAAACAAAAAGAGTAGAACACAGCATTCCTGTTCTGGGAATCTTGGTCAATATGACTTGTTTCAATTTCCTTTTCTCATTTTGTACTAAAGAAAGACTTACTTTGGAACTTGATTTTGCAAATTCAAGATGCTGAAGGAATGGACGGTTTAGGTTTTGCTCCCATCACTACCGTGGAGTGCTAGAATGGTCAATTGATTTCTTTGAAAATCTAAACCTTTCCTTCTAAAGATTATATAAACAAGGACTCAACTTTCAATCGTCTCGCATGTACAAAGGACCGGCGCACTGTGAAATAGAAACGTTGCATTTAACCCATTTTAGTTCTACTATCTGTTAGTGGATTATTATGCATGGTCAGTTTCTTTCACTAAGTCATCAGGTTCCACCGAGATTTGAACTCGGATCACTGGATTCAAAGTCCAGAGTGCTAACCATTACACCATGGAACCATGTATATCTGAGTTTTAGTGCACTTTATATACTAGGGATGCCAGAAACTGACCATGATCAAATTCGAAAATCGGACAGCCCTGGCGAATATTAATCGATTATTCGCTGGCTTCCTCCAAGTTTACAGTAAAACAAACTGGTGGTGTGACCAATGGCCATTTACAATTATTAATACTATTACTATTATTAGCATTAGTCTATATTTTGGTTGAAACTAAGCCAGGAAAAAAAAGAAAAACATAAATAATAATAAAAAAATATATAAATGAAATCGAATTTTAAAAATAATTTTCGATTATGGAGACTGTAACGAATATTCGAAAAATCGAATAATTGCTGGCATCCCTATTAT